>JAWMAR010000515.1:658490-766509 GCA_036785375.1 Leucoraja ocellata | reverse complement strand
CGAAGGGCCGAATGGCCTACTACTGCACTTACTTTCTATATTTCTATGTGTCCCTCTCCTCACCCCTCTCCTCTGCCACCCATCTCTCTCTCCCCACACCCCCTTCCCTCTCTACCCACCACCCCCTTCCTCTCTAACACCACCCCCTTCCCCCTACCCCTCTGGTCCCTCTTCTACCACTCCCCTACCCCTCTACCCCTCCCTCCCTCCCCACTGTTCCACTTCTCTCCCACTCTCTCCTCCCCCTCTCCTCACCCCTCTCCCATCCCTCTCTCCCCCACTCCCTTCCCTCTCTACCCCACCCCCTACCTTCTCTCCCCCCACACCCTTCCCCTATCCCTCTGTCCCTCTTCCATCACTCCCGCTACCCCTCTCCTCCTCTCTCCCCACTCTTTCCCCCCACCCCTCTCCCCATCCCACCCTGCTCCCCTCCCTCCCCATCCCCCCCTCCCCCAAAGCTCTCTCCCCATCCCTCACCCCCTACCCCCGCTCTCCTTTCCATCCCAAATCTATCCCGTTTCTTCCTCCTCCCTCCCCTCTTCTCACCCCCCCCCGCAAACGCCGTTGGGGGAAACAGACCATATGAGGGAGTACAGAGAAGGTTCAACAGACTGATTACCTGGGATGTCAGGACTTTCAAATGAAGAAAGACTGGATAGACTTGGCTTGTACCTCGCTAGATTTTAGAAGATTGAGGGGGATCTTATAGAAACTTACAAAATTCTTAAGGGGTTGGACAGGCTAGATGCAGGAAGATTGTTCCAGATGTTGGGGAAGTCCAGAACAGGGGGTCACAGTTTAAGGATAAGGGGGGAAATCCTTTATGACCGAGATGAGAAAAACATTTTTCACACAGAGAGTGGTGAATCTCTGGAATTCTCTGCCACAGAAGGTAGTTGAGGCCAGTTCATTGGCTATATTTAAGAGGAGTTAGATGTGGCCCTTGTGGCTAAAGGGATCAGGGGGGTATGGAGAGAAGGCAGGTACAGGATACTGAGTTGGATGATCATCCATGATCATATTGAATGGTGGTGCAGGCTCGAAGGGCCGAATGGCCTACTACTGCACTTAATTTCTATGTTTCCCTCTCCTCACCCCTCTCCCTCTCCTCACACCCTCTCCCTCTCCTCACCCCCTCACCCCCCTTCCCTCTCTACCCCCACCCCCTTCCCTCCTCTCCACCCACCCCTTCCCCCTACCCCTCTCCTCCTCCCTCTCCTCCCCACTCTTTCCCGTCTCTCCCTCCACCCCTCTCCCCTCCCTCCCCATCCCCCCCCTCCCCCACATCTATCTCCCCATCCCCCTCTCTCACCCCCTACCCCGCTCTCCTTTCCCTCCCAAATCTGTCATGTTTCCTCCTCCTCCTCTCCCCTCCCTCCCCTCTTCTTACCCACCCCCCTCCCCCCTCCCCCCACCTGTGAGTTTGGGGGGTGGTTAATTTGAGTGTGATGCAGCAGCCCCTACTCCCCCCCCCCCCCACCCCCCCCCCCCCGCAAACGCTGTTGGGGAAACAGACCCAACGGGTCTGCACTTGGTCTAGTATATATATATATATATATATATTATATATATATATATATATATATATATATATATATAATATATATATATATATATATATATATATATATATCTCTCTCTCTATGTATAATCTCTATCTCCCTCTCTACAAATAATTCTCTATCTCTCTGTCTCTCTCTTTCCTTCTCCATCTATCTCGTTATCTCTATCTCAATATCTCTCTCTATCTCCCTCTCTCTCTTCCTCTCTCTCTGTCTCTCAACCTCTCCTGCAGTGGTTATCAATTGCAACCTCACCTTGTGATGTAATTGTTGCACTCGGCAGCTCAGATGTAGGCCAGAAGGGAGGGGGCAGGGGGAGAGGGGGGATTTTGGGAAGGAGATAGAAAGGTACTATAGAAAGATTGTACAGGGCTGAGGAACTACAAGGTTGGAATCTATGCAGGGGAGATTGCCCGAGACGATGACAACCAATCACCTCCGCCACCCAGGTAGTTTCTCCTGCGACCGCAAATGGTGCAACACCCCTCCCTATACCCCTCACCCACGTGCATCCAGGGACCCCAGGATGCCCTTTCAGTTGAGATTATATTATAAATCCGATCCAGATTATATTATAATCTTTATAATATAAGATTATTAAGGGTTAGGACACGCAGTTCCCAATGTTGGGGGAGTTCAGAACCAGGGGCCACAGTTTAAGAATAAGGGGGTAAGCCATTTAGTACGGTGATGAGGAAACACTTTTTCACCCAGAGAGTTGTGAGTCTGTGGAATTCTATGCCTCAGAGGGCGGTGGAGGCCGGTTCTATGGATACTTTCAAGAGAGAGCTAGGTAGGGCTCTTAAAGATAGCAGAGTCAGGGGATATGGGGAGAAGGCAGGAACGGGGGACTGATTGGGGATGATCAGCTCTGATCACATTGGATGGCGGTGCTGGCTCGAAGGGCCAAATAGCCTACTCCTGCACATATTGTTTATTTTAGAAACATAGAAAATAGGTGCATGAGGAGGCCATTCGGCCCTTCGAGCCAGCACCGCCATTCATTGTGATCATGGCTGATCGTCCCCAATCAATAACCCGTACGTGCCTTCTCCCCATATCCCTTGATTGCACTAGCCCATAGACTGTCTAGCTCTCTCTTAAATCCACCCAGTGACTTGCCTCCACTTCTGTTTGCAGGAATTCCACAAATTCACAACTCTCTGGGTTGAAAAGTTTTTTCTCACCTCAGTCTTAAAATGGCTTACCCCTTTATTCTAAGATTGGCCCGGGTTCTGGACTCGCCCAACATTGGGAACATTTTTCCAATTGTCTATTGAAGCAGAGGCTCATACGCACGTCCTCCAACACCATCCACCACACCCAGCCTCGATGCAGTCTCCTACCATCGGCAACAACAAGTGCAGATTAGATGTCCTCGTTGCTAGGTTCTTTGAACCCCCTCTTCTTTGAACGACCCTCAATCCGAGGCCACACTCAAAAGTGGAAGAACACCTTATATTCCACTTGGGTAATTAACAACCCAACAGCATGAACATTGAATCCTCCCATTTAGCTAAATGTGGATGCACACATTTCAGAATGAAAAGGACACAGTTTAAGATTAAGAGACAGAATACCTGCAAAATGATTGAACGGATCACTTCCAGACTAACGCAAACGTAACCCCAGGTATCATTGGTTACTCTCGCGCTTGCCAGCAATGTTGGCAATTGCTGGTAAGCATTCTGATCAAACAAGAATAAATGAGAAATATACCAAGTTAAAAGTAGAAGAAGTACATTTTCTGATCAGCACCAAAAGTACAAACTAATTATACAAATCAAAATTCTTCAGAAAACAAGCCGTTGAGTTTTTCCAATCAACTTGCATCTTAGTGCAGGGTCATAGTTTCTAAGTCATAGTTTGCAAAATATCTTTTGTATATTTAGCTCTAATGGCATTTACCACACATTTCACTTGAGTAGCGGTATGAATATTGACTTCAAATAACCCTTGGTTTCCCTCTCTCGCCATCCCTCCCTCTTCCCAAATTCCAATTAGATCAGACGCCGTTCCAAATGGTCATGCGTGTGGATCAGATGCAGCCTGCATCGGCACGGAACGGCGGAACACCGGTGGAGGGCATCGACACATCGCCTGGTCAGGCTGACCCCTGCAACTCCAACTCACTGCCACCTCCTGGACAATGTACCTTTATGGCCAACTTGAGGCTCTCACATTTTTAATAACTGAACTTGAATGGGCACAAGATGTCGCTGGAAACATGACAACTCTTGTGTAATGCCTCAATGTGAACTACTATCTCACACTCTTGTACTTAAGTATGATTGTGCCCCATTTACCTTACACAATGTGTGGAATTGCTTCACCAGGTTCATCAATTTCGCGATAAGCTACAAAGGGCACTATTTTAGGTTTGGCCACTTCATCTTCCCTTTGGTCTGACATCAGAAGCAGCCTGCATCGGCACGGAGCGGCGGAACAACGGTGGAGGGCATCGACACAACGCCTGGTCAGGCTGACCCCCTGCAACTCCAGCTCACTTCCATTTCCTGGACAATGTGCCTTTATGGCCAAGTTGAGGATCTCACATTTTAATAACTGAACTTGAAGGGCACAAGATGTCGCTGGAAACATGACAACTCATGTGTAGTGCCTCAATGTGATCTACTAATCTCACACTCTTGTACTTCAGTATGGTTGTGCCCCATTTACAACAAGATTGTTACTGAACTGTGCACAAAACATGAGTTTCACTCTACCTAAACACATGAAACAATAAAATACCATTGAATCATTAAATGTGAGACACATAGAAAATGGCTTTCAAAATGATGCACCTTTTGGTGACTAGTTCATTTCAAGTATTATGTTCAGTTCCCATAAATTGCTGTTTCCTTATGGATATCTCAGAGCAAAATGATATGTATTTACCTTGAACAATGTGTTGAATTCCTTCCCCTGGTTCATCAATTCTGAGAGCTTCGTCAAAAGGCACTATTTTCGGTTTTCTTTTCCGCCAATTAATCTTCCCTTTGATCTGACATCAAGAACAATAAAGAAAAGTATTTGAATGCACAAAAACAAACAAAAAACTGAATTATTCATGGCTGGCATGAGGAAATAAAGGGAGTGTTAACAAGCACATAAGTTGTCAGATTTAGTTTTTGACCTGAAGAATGGGAGCATTTAGAACTCAAAGGAGAACCAATTAAACTAATAAAGAAATGCCAGATGGAATACAAGACAAGGTGTGCAAAATCATGAGGATGAATGCACAGCCTTTTACCCAGAGTAGGGGAAATCAAGAACCAGGGAACATAGATTTGTGAGGGGCAATATTCAAGAGGAACTGGAGGGTCGACCATTTCCACCGGGTGGTGCGTATATAGGAGGAGCTGCCAGAGGAGATAGTTAAAACATGTACTATAACAGCATTTGAAGAACACTTGGACAGGCACATGTGGATAGGAAAGATTTGAAGAGATATGGCCAAATGTGAGCAAATGGGACTTGAAAAAATCTTGCTTGACAAAGATAAGGTGGGCCGAAACGCCAGTTTCCATGCCTCGAATGGTGAGGACCATAAAACAGACTGCAGGAGGAAAATACTAAGTATGGCAGGTGTGGGCCCTTACTGACAGAGACAGGAGAATTAAAGATGGGAATGGCAGAGAAGTTAAATAATTCCTTAAAGCTTGCCTTAAAGAAATAATACTGGTATACGAGAGAACAAAAAGCCAGTGAGAATTAACACGCGGTACTCCAAATGTAACTGCTCAGACAGGAAGTATTTGCTGAGGGTAGTGAGGGGAGCAGAGAGGATCATTGGCGTCTCCTTACCGTCGGTACAAGAACTGTTCCAAGAGCCGCTGCCTGAAAAAAGCACTGAGCATAGCAAAGGACAGACTGCACCCCCTCCACTCACATCTGGATCCCCTGCCATCAGGCAAGAGATACCATAGCATCAAAGCCCGGACAACCAGACTGCTAAACAGCTTCCTTCCACAGGCTGTGAGGCTGCTAAATAGTCACACCACCTGATTCTGCTGCTTTTTGCACTGACAATTTCATAACAACTCTTGCACTGGCCATTTAAATCAGCTGCCCTGGACAATTTATGACTGTTTTTACTTGTATTTTAATGTTGCTGTTTTTACCTGCACTTTTTAACTTCGTATTGTTTTATCAGGGCCTAGATTGGGTTTTATTGGGGTTTTTTTGTGTGAAATGTTTAAGTTTTATGTGCTATGCTCCGGTATTCCCTGGGAAACTTCTTCTCGTTTTGCACTGTACAACTGTTGCTTTGCAAGATGACAATAAAGGTTGATTGATTGATTGAATGAGAAATGGAAGGAACGGAGTCTTAATGAATAAAAGTGAAAAAGAGTAGTCGGCAGACTTAACCAGACTTAAACCTTTACGCAAGACATGTAAAGCTGAGGCTGTATAAGGCACTGGTCAGCCTGCATTTGGAGTACTGTGAGCAAATTTGGACCCCATATCTGAGGAAGGATGTGCTGGCTAATGAGCGGGTCTAGAGGAGGTTCACAAGAATGATTCAGGTCAATGAGTGGGGTTAATACATTAGCGTTTAACAGTACTGGCCTCTACTCGCTGGGGTTTTAAAGGATGAGGGGGTTTCACATTGAAACTTATAGAATAATGAAAGGCATAGATAAAGTGAATGTGGAAAGGATCGGTGACCTTATTATCTCTATAGGTATTAACTGACATGGCAAACAAGACTCTAAACCGAGGTTTAATTTGGTTTATTGCAACAATCTTTACTAACACTCGAGTAACTTAAAACATGCATGCAAACACTTGACTTCTAATAACTTCTCCTTTACTTTACTATTTCAACTTATTTCTAAAACTAAATCACCAGTCAGATATTACTCCAATGAATGAATTGGACAGATTCACTCTGTTGGTAGGGGGTTTGTCTTCTCTGAGCTTCGAACTCACATCCCTCCTTCTTGTAATGGTTGTTCCTGGTTTGTCGCAGCCCATGTCTCAGACCACCATTTTATACTAATTTTCCTTCAATCTCCTTAAGGAAGCTTTTGTTCAAACCCAAGGGTCTCACAATTCTAGTCAATTGTTTTGAGTTGTTACTCATCCAAGTGCTGAATAAACAAAACGCATCTTCGTTCCTTATCAACATTTTCATTCTCATCATACAGTTCCTTTGCAAAATGACCGTTCCCAGCCACCTTATCTTCACAAGGCTATATACTGCCTTGCAATTAAATTACGTGCAGCTCTGTTCTCACCAGCTGTCCATCATGTAACCATTTTCACTGTGTTTCTTTGTTCACCTGTTCCCAGGGTTTTGATCTGTCTGTCTCTAGCTAGCAGCATCCTCCCAAACCCTGTTAGGATACTTAACATCCAGTCCCTGGCTATAGGATGTTTCCACTGGTGGGAGAGTCTTGGACTAGAGGTCATAGCCCGGGAAATAAAGGGCGTTCTTTTAGAAAGAGGAGGTGGAAGAACTTCGTTAGTCAGATGATATTTAATCTGTAGAATTCTTGGCTGTGGAGGCCAAGTCAGTGGATATTGTTAAGGCGGAGGTAGACAAAATCTTGATTAGAATGGGTGTCAATGGAGATGGGGAGAAGGCAGGAAAATGGGATTCGGAGGCAGAGATCAGCCATGATTGAATGGCAGTGGACCCAACGGGCCAAGTGGCCCAATTCTACTCCTATAACTTGTGAACATTACCGGTGTGGCAGTCCCTGGGGGGTAGGCCACTCCTTGGATCATCCCCCTCGCCAATTGAGGGACTGCCATGGGGTTCCCAGAGCACCCTCGGTTGTGAGTGCTCTCGCTGTGTGATTAAAGACTACTGTTTGAACCTGCCTGGCGTCTGGCCTTTTCCTGACCTCGTCCAGGCTGCTACACCTGCGTTATATTATAGATAGCATTAGTTTAGAATTATTAAACTACATATACATTAACTGAAAACTTCAGTTTCGAAATTGTTATGAATGTTATTAAAATTGCTTGATATTAAAACAATTTGTGCATCTATTGTGCACCAGGAGCGGTTGGAGCAGGCGGTGAGTTTAAAAGCGGAGCGCTAGACTCTGGGCTGGCCTTAAGCCGATTGAACCAATTTCTCCCAATTGGGCCACGCGCCAATGGGGGGCCCCGCGCTAATTAATTTTCTGTATTTCGTATGGAAATACGAATTCTCGTTGCTAAATACAATTTTTTTTTTAAACATTAGCCTTGTTAAGATACAACATTTTTTTGGTTAAACGAACCTGGATAAAAATCACTGCACCGGCCATCAGACAAAAACGATGTGTTAACTACTAGCACGTTAACAGCCAGTAGTTAACATGTGGTTATACAATGTGTCATCAATTAATCGATCCACATTCCTCAGTAAATGTAATTGTGTTTTGACCAAGTATAAATGATGCCCTGTGAATTTTATTCAAAGGATTGCAAAGTCATTAATACTTGGTCAAAACACAATTACACAGGAATGTAGATCGATGCATTGATGACATTAAGAATTTCTTAAAACTCATTATCATGGTTGAGGGCTCTGACCGCGAGCTTCTTCTTGGTGTGCAGGTTAGTCATTCACCTACCGACCCACGTTGTGTCTCTGTCTTTCGCTCTCTCTGTCCCTCCTTCCCTCTTTCTCCCCCGCTCCCATTTCATCTCTCTCACGCTCTCACTCCCTCTCTCTCATCCTGTCGCCTCGGCATTTCCGGAATCATTGACGTTTTGAGGTGACGGCTGCATCTGCAGTTCCTTTCTGTTGGGGGGGGGGGGGGGGGGGGGGAGGGGGGGGGGAGTCATTGACTTTTGTTGCCAAGGTTTTAGCATAAAGCATAACTCACTTACCCAATGTGCAGGACAAAACTAGAAGGTGCATTGCCCTGCACTGTTTCACAGACCTCCAATGAGCTGGTTCAATAACTTGAAGTGTCTAAAGAAGGGCCTCAACCCAAAACATCACCCATTCCTTGTATCCAGAGATGCTGCCTGTCCCACCGAAGAAGGGTTTCGGCCCAAAACGTTGCCTTTTTCCTTTCTCCATAGATGCTGCTGCACCCGCTGAGCTTTTTTGTGTACCACCAAGTTACTCCAGCATTTTGTGTCAATCTTCGTTTCAATGGTTCAAAGGTTTCCATATTATTAGCAAAACTAGAGGTGAGAAAAGGTACTGAACAGATCATTCTGTTCTGGGGTTTGTTCTGTATCTTTTCGTACCTCTAGTTTCCCTCTTCCCTGACTCTCAGTCTGAAGAACTGTGCAGGATAGTGTTTGTGTGCAGGGGTCGGTGCGGACTCGTTGGGCCGAAGGGCTTGTTTCTGCGCTGTATCTCTCAACTAAACTAAACAGATAATCTATGGAAAGAAAATAGAGCATCTTTGTTGGTTCATTATGACGACGGGGCTTTCAAATCTCGCACGAGAATCTTTTGCGGCACAGTGGAGCAGTGGTACAGTGGCTGCCTCACAGCGCCAGAGACCCGGGTTATTTCCTGATGACCTGTGCTGTCTTTACGGAGTTCATACATTCTCCCCGTGACCTGCATTGGTTTTCTCCGAGATCTTCCGTTTCCTCCTACTCTCCAAAGACGTACAGGTTGTAGGTTAAGTGGCTTGGTACAAATGTAAATTATCACTAGTGTGTGTGGGATAGTGTTTGTGTGTGGGGATTGCTGGTCGGTGCGGACTCGATGGGCCAAAGGGCCTGTTTCCGTGCTATATCACTAAACTAAACTAAACTAGAGCAGATAATCTATGGAAAGAAAGCAGAGCATCTTTATTGGTACATTATGACTTGACGGGGATTTCAAACCCCGCACGAGATACCTTCAAGAATGGAGCATGCATTTCTATCAGTCATAGAAACAGAAACATAGTCAAATAGGTGCAGGAGTAGGCCATTCGGCCCTTCGAGCCTGCACTGCCATTCTATATAATCATGGCTGATCAACTAAAATCAGTATTCAAGAAGGAACTGCAGATGCTGGAAGATCGAAGGTACACAAAATTGCTGGTGAAACTCAGCGGGTGCGGCAGCATCTATGGAGCGAAGAAAATAGGCGACGTTTCGGGCCAAAACCCTTCTTCAGACTGATGGGGGGTGGGAGGGGAGAAGGAAGGAAAAACGGGAGGAGGAGGAGCCCGAGGGTGGGGGGGATGGGAGGAGACAGCTCGAGGGTTAAGAAAGGGGAGGAGACAGCAAGGGCTAGCAGAATTGGGAGAATTCAACATTCATGCCATCAGGATGCAAGCTGCCCAGGCGGAATATGAGGTGTTGTTCCTCCAATTTCCGGTGTTGCTCACTCTGGCAATGGAGGAGACCCAGGACAGAGAGGTCGGATTGGGAATGGGTGGGGGAGTTGAAGTGCTGAGCCACCGGGAGATCAGGTAGGTTATTACGGACTGAGCAGAGGTGTTCGGCGAAACGATCGCCCAACCGCCGCTTGGTCTCCCCGATGTAAATCAGCTGACATCTAGAGCAGCGGATGCAGTAGATGAGGTTGGAGGAGATACAGGTGAACCTTTGTCGCACCTGGAACGACTGCTTGGGACCTTGAATGGAGTTGAGGGGGGAGGTGAAGGGACAGGTGTTGCATTTCTTGCGGTTGCAACGGAAAGTGCCCGTGGAGGGGGTGGTACGGGAGGGAAGGGAAGAATTGACAAGGGAGTTGCGGAGGGAGCGGTCTTTGCGCAAGGCAGACATGGGGGGAGATGATAATAATAAATAATAATGTTATTTATAGAGCACTTTAAAAACAAACATAGCTGCAACAAAGTGCTGTACATCACTAATCATTGACAAAAAAAGTTAATACACACCAAAAATAACAATCAAAAGAAATAGTAGGAAAAGACATGCAAAATAAAGAAACATCAAAAAACACCAAAAACAGAAGCAAAGCCTCAGGCATGGTCAAAAGCCAGGGAGTACAAATGGGTTTTAACACTGGATTTGAAGATGGACAGTGAGGGGGCCTGTCTGATGTGCAACGGTAGGGTGTTCCAAAGTGCCGGAGCAGCAACAGAGAAGGCTCTATCCCCTCTGAGCCTCCGACTAGATCTCGGTACCTCCAGGAGCAGCTGACCAGCTGACCTGAGGGACCGGGCAGGAGCGTATGGGTGGAGCAGCTCAGAGAGGTAAGGCGGGGCGAGCCCATTCAGAGATTTAAAAACAAATAACAGTGGGATGGGAAGATGTGGCGAGTGGTGGGGTCACGTTGGAGGTGGCGGAAATGGCGGAGGATTATGTGTGGTATTTGCCGGCTGATGGGGTGAAAGGTGAGGACCAGGGGCACTCTGCCCTTGTTGCGAGTGCGGGGATGGGGAGAGAGAGCAGTTGCGGGGTATGGATGAGACCCTGGTGCGAGCCTCATCTATGGTGCCGGAGGGGAATCCCCATTCCCCGAAGAACGAGGACATTTCCGATGCCCTGGTATGGAATCAGTATCCTCGTTCCTGCTTTCTCCCCATATCCCTTGATTCCATAGCCCTAAGAGCTAAATCTCTCCCTTGAAAACATCCAGTGCCTTCTGCCTTCTGTGGCAGAGAATTGCACAAATTCACAACTCTCTGGGTGAAAAGGTGTTTCCCATCTCAGTCCTAAATGGCCTACCCCCTTATTCTTAAACTGTGGCCCTTTGTTCTGGACTCCAGGTGGAGCTGACAAAGTTTGCATCTTCCACTTTAAATAAAAGTCAACTGAATTACAGAAGGTTAGAGAAAGAAGTGTATTGATTTCTCTTTCATTAGCACAGTTGACATTTGTTACAAAGAGACATCAACTTTTATTTCAAGTAATTTAAAAGTCACTTCATTAAATGCGGGGACAAGCAGTGTGGAGATTGCTTTCTTCACTGCTTTCAGTGACATATCCATGGGCTCCACTGAACAAATGAATATCTTCTTCATTTGACCTCAACTGAGCGTTACGACAATATTTATTTAGCGAGGTCATAGATCACCTTGCAAGAAGCAAGAAAACTTCTCTGTTTTTTGTTATTGAGAAGAGCTATCTATCATCTTATGTATTGATCTCAGGTCGCTTTACCCACTCTGGTGTCAGAGCCGGTGATTCCAACCACAGCAGCCTCTTGAATGCAGAGACGTGTGAGTTTACTGAGTCCAATGTGACGATACAATTGAGTCTGGTTTAGGTTTTTAGTTCAGAGTCAATGCTGAAGGCAGACCAATCATCTTATACAGAGATTGGTCAGATACAGTGAGAAATCATGTGAAATTATCACTGAATTTTATTTTAAATGAATGTACGTGCATGTTATACTGTTTAGTTTGGAGATACAGCGCAGATAGTCCATTGAGTCCATTGGGGCGGTTGGGGCGGTTGGAGCGGTTGGGGCAGTTGGGGCAGTTGGACCGGTTGGGGCGGTTGGAGCTGTTGGGGCAGTTGGGGTGGTTGGGGCGGTTGGGGCGGTTGAGGCGGTTGGGGCGGTCGGGGCGGTCGGGGCGGTTGGCGCGGTTGGGGGGGTTGGGGGGGTTGGGGCGGTTGGAACGGTTGGTGCGGTTGGGGGGGTTGGGGGGGTTGGGGCGGTTGGTACGGTTGGGGCGGTTGGGGGGGTTGGAACGGTTGGGGGGGTTGGGGGGGTTGGAACGGTTGGGGGGGTTGGGGCGGTTGGAACGGTTGGGGGGGTTGGAACGGTTGGGGGGGGTTGGGGGGGTTGGAACGGTTGGGGGGGTTGGGACGGTTGGGGCGGTTGGGGCGGTTGGAACGGTTGGGGGGGTTGGAACGGTTGGGGGGGTTGGGGCGGTTGGAACGGTTGGGGGGGTTGGAACGGTTGGGGGGGTTGGGACGGTTGGGGCGGTTGGGGCGGTTGGAACGGTTGGGGGGGTTGGGACGGTTGGGGCGGTTGGGGCGGTTGGGGCGGTTGGGGCGGTTGGAACGGTTGGTGCGGTTGGAACGGTTGGGGCGGTTGGGGGGGTTGGAACGGTTGGGGCGGTTGGGGCGGTTGGAACGGTTGGTGCGGTTGGGGCGGTTGGGGGGGTTGGGGCGGTTGGGGCTCAATCTGCAACGTTCCATCACACTTCAAAACAAGTGGTCTAGAGAGAGCCGTGGTTGGTGGAAGCGGAATAGAGGAAGCAGCTGATTGGGAGTAACCCCAGAAATGACCTTAATTAAGGTAAGGGGGGAGAATGAGTGCCAGGGCAGTTTATTGTTCTGGATGTCAGATGTGGGAAGTCATGGAGTCTGATAGCCATCCAGACGTCCACATCTGCGCCAGGTGAGTCG
The DNA here is from genome assembly GCA_036785375.1 of Leucoraja ocellata. NCBI lineage: Eukaryota > Metazoa > Chordata > Chondrichthyes > Rajiformes > Rajidae > Leucoraja > Leucoraja ocellata. Next base: position 753,718 of record JAWMAR010000515.1, on the reverse strand, counting down.
AGATGGGGCTCCTAATGGACCGTATTAGGAACCTGGAGCAGCAGCTCGATTACCTGTGTCTGGTCAAGGAGAGTGTGGAGATCATATAGAGGAGTTACAGAGAGGTGGTCACTCCAAGACCACGGGAGGCAGACAAGTGGGTCATGGTTAGTAGGGGCAAGGGGCAGAGGCAGGGACTAGAGAGTACCCCGGTGGCTGTAAACCTTGGCAATATGTACTCCTGTAGTACTGTTGGGGGGGGGGGGCAGCGTACCTGGGGGTAGCCGGGCCTCCGGCACAGAGACCGGCCTAGTAATAGGGGACTCTATATAGCAGTGTTACAATACATTGAGATTTTAAAAATCAAGTGTGCAATTTATCCCATCAGATAAAGCATAAAAATAAGTTTAATTTGACACCTAATTCACTTTCATATCTTCAGTATTAAAAACGAATGGCCATTTTCATACTAGCATCTTGTTCCCTAATGATTTTCCATTGACTTAACACAAAAACTGTGATCGACAGTGAAATGGCCATAACTTTATTAAAAATTAAGAGAACTGAAAGAAATTTTCAGTTATTATAGATTGAAGCATTCTGAAACAAATATTAAACAATCTTACTTTGATGACCTGAAATTAAAGCATATATTTAGTTAGTTACCCAATTGTAGCTAATTCCAAAATTCAATTACTAGATCTAAACATCTATCCATTTCTTAAGGAAAGATTTTTAAATAGCCTAAGTGTCCAAAGAACATTCACACAAAAATTCACAATAAAACATGATTTTTAAATCTCATTTACATTAATTTATAGGCCAAATGGAAGGGATTTAGTGTTCAATTGCTGTAAATTAATGGCCATATAAATCAGCTTTCAAGTGGGATTCTGTGGAACGCGCTGGTTTGGAATGCTGCCATTGCGGTGAATTTGAAGCCCATATGCCCAGAAATATACTGAAGGATTGAATGGGCCCCCAAGTCAGCTACTCGCAACATAACATTTTGTATAAAGGGATCTTAAGAAGCCCTTTTTAATGTAAAAATAAACAACCTACCTTGCCTTGTCCCCTACATGAGATACGTCCCGTTGTCGGGGTTCACGGCTTTAGAGGATGATTTTTAATCTACTATGACAATTAAATAACCCAATTTAGTTTAAAAATACCTGCAGCGAACAAATTTCGCAGCGATTTTTCATCAGCAATTACGTAGGCTGAACAACATCGATTTCCACAGCCTAGAGAAAATTACGTTTTAAACCTGCTCCCCTCTCAAAAGCGCCAAAGTCGTGCACACGGGCAGCAGCAGAACTGCAGCGCCGCTGAAGGTAAGTTTTGCAACATACCTACTCTATAGTTAGGGGGTCAGATAGGCGATTCTGTGGACGCAGTCAGGATACCCGGATGGTATTTTGCCTCCCTGGTGCCAGGGTCTGGGATGTGTCTGAACGTGTCCAAGATATCCTGAAATGGGAGGGAGAGGAGCCAGAGGCTGTGGTACATATAGGTGCCAATGACATAGGTAGAAAAAGAAAAGAGGTCCTGAAAGGAGAATTTAGGGAGTTAGGAAGAGAGTTTTTCGGAAATCAAGATGGCGTCCGATGCACAAAGCGAGGCTCTGCGTCTCCAGTTTTTGCAAGTTAGCATTTTTTTGGTTAATAATTACCGTAGTTTTCGCTCGGAACAGTCGAGCGAAGACTTTGTATGGCCGTCAAGAGCTACTGGATCTCGGTCGTCTCTGCACAACCAGTACACAAAGCGACTTCCAACTACCACCGGAGATCACCAGGACACCGCGGTCTAGTGTGCCAGCTCCTCCGACAGGAAGTGCCCGGAGGCGGCGCAGAGACTGCAAACAAAGATGTGGAAAGCGGGGAGGCTATCGGGCTGGGCTAAAGCTAAACCCTCACCAGCCAGCTCTGCCAAGCATTTTCCTCGCCAATGTTCGGTCCCTGGTGAATATAATCGATGAACTACGGCTGCGGATCAACACACATAAACGGATCGCTGACTGCAACGCCATGGTCTTTACCGAAACATGGCTCAACGACAACATCCCGGGCAACGCCATCGAGCTGGATGGGCGCACTGTCTTCAGGGCCGACAGAACAGCGGAGGACTCCGGTAAGACCAAGGGCGGCGGACTGTGCATTTATGTAAACAACTCATGGTGTACGGACGTTGTTAGGATTGGTAGTAACTGCTCCGCTGACCTGGAATACCTGATGATAAAGTGCAGGCCCTTCTATCTGCCCAGAGAATTTACATCGATTGTTATCACTGCAGTCTATGTACCCCCGGATGCTAATGCCAGGCTAGCAATGGAAGAGCTGCAAGCTGCTATCAGCAAACAACTAACTACACACCCAGAGGGGGCTTTTATTGTTGTGGGTGATTTTAACCACTCCAACCTTAAAACTGTACTCCCCAGGTTCCATCAACATGTCTCCTGTCCAACCAGACGAGACAATATTCTGGATTTAGTATACATTAATATTACTGGAGCCTACAAAGCCCACCCCCTCCCCCACCTGGGTCAGTTTGACCACCTCTCTCTGTTCCTGCTCCCCAAATACACACCTCTCATCAGACTTGCGAAACCAACCGTGAGGACAGTGAAGTTTGGTCTGAGGGGGCTGTTTCTGCACTACAGGAACAGTTTCAGCAAACAGACTCCAGTCTGTTTGCCACTCAGGCCACCTTTGACTCACAAGTGGACATTAACACATACAAATAAAGACCTTCCCTAATCAGAAGCCGTGGATGAGCAGGGAGGTCAGACTCTTGCTGAAGGCTCGCGATGCCGCTTTTAGATCTGGCGACACTGAGAGATACAGCTCATCCAGGGTCAACCTGAAAAAGGGAATCAGGAGCGCTAAACTCAAACACAAACGGCAGATCGAGGAGCATTTTCAAAACAACTCCGACCCCAGACGCATGTGGCAAGGTATCAAATCCATTGCCGAATACCATAAAGTGAACACCCCCCCCAGACAACGCCTCCCTTCCTGATGAGCTAAACTACTTCTATGCTCGCTTTGACCGGGACAACAAAACACCTGCCATCAAAGCTGCCCCACCCCCGAACGAACAACCCCTCAGTCTCTCCACCTCTGCTGTACAAGGCGCACTGAGCAAGGTGAATGAGCACAAAGCTGCCGGCCCCGATGGCATCCCCAGGTGTGTGCTCAGGGCATGTGCTGGACAACTATTCCTAGTCTTCACCGACATTTTCAATCTGTCACTGGCCCAGGGTGTCGTCCCTACTTGCCTCAAGATCTCAACCATTGTGCCAGTGCCCAAACAGTCAGCTTCAGGGAGTCTCAACAACTTCCGCCCAGTGGCACTCACACCTGTCATCGTATCATTTGACTATATCATTTATTGAAGGATCACCATTAGAACAAGTATTGAACTTCAAATATCTTGGTGTTTGGCTCGATCCAACGCTTTCATTTACGAAACATAGTGAGACGATTACTAAAAAACTCACCTGTAATCTAGCTATTCTTTACCGCCATATAAATTGTTTCACCTTTCAGATGAGAAAAAGAATTGTCTCTCAACTACTACTACCAACACTGGATTATGCTGATATTGTCTATCAGAATACATTTGATACACATCTTCAACCTCTCAATGTAGTTTATAATAGTCTTTGCAGATTTATTTTAAGGTGTTCATATATAACTCACCACTGTTCTATGTACGAAACTCTAAACTGGTTATCCCCCCACGCTCGAAGATGCTACCACTGGTTCCAGTTCATCTTTAAATACATCCATCTCAATTACCCTTCTTATCTAAAACAAGACCTATTACCATACACACCCTCATACTCACTAAGACATATTCAGCAACCCTTCTTTTTCATTCCAAGAACTAACAAATAAATTGGGCGACATGCATCTAAATTCAAAGCTCCTTCTGACTGGAACACTTTGCCTAGTACCATAAGAACTATTGGCTCATTTTGCCTATTTAAAAATACACTTTTACCCTTCCTCATAAAACCATGTACCTGTTTCTAGTATTAGAGTCTTCAAGCTCCTTTATCTAGCTTGCTCTGTGTGTGATCATTTGTGCTGTAACATATAACTGTTATTATTATTGGATATGTAAAGTCAATTAACAATTGTTATAAACTATAACAAGTGGGGATGGAGGGGTTATGGGATTGGTGTGTGGGTAGGTGGGTCAATGAGAGCCTTTATGTATGTTATGTCTTGTGCTGTATGTTTTATGTTGGACCCCCTTGAAAACGAGATGACTGTCCATCTCAAGGGATTATCCATGAATAAAGTTGTTTCAACCTTGTTTCAAAGTGCTTTGAGCGGCTGATCTTGGCTCACCTCAAAGCCAGTCTCCCCCCCACACTGGACCCACATCAGTTTGCCTACCGGACCAACAGGTCTACAGAGGACGCCTTACCTGCGGCCCTACACTCTGCCCTGACCCACCTGGACACCAACAACTCCTACATCAGGTTGTTGTTCATCGACTTCAGCTCCGCCTTTAACACTGTCATCCCCGCCAGCTTAATCACCAAACTCAGCGGACTCAGTGGACACACGGAGAATCCTGTCTAAGGTCAACCCGTGGAAAGCAGTCGGACCCGACAACATCCCAGGACGTGTGCTAAAGGAATGTGCTGAGGAGTTAGCAGATGTGCTAACAGACATCTTTAACATCTCCCTTAGTCAGGCCATTGTCCCCACATGCCTCAAAACTTCCACGATAATCCCCATAGCGAAGAAACCAGTGGTTGCCTGCCTAAATGACTACCGCCCTGTCGCCCTGACCCCAATAATAATGAAGTGTTTTGAACGCCTGGTGAAACCCCACATTACTGCCAGCCTCCCCTCATCGTTAGACCCCCTACAGTTTGCCTATCGCCCCAACCGCTCTACAGAGGATGCCATCTCCACCACGCTGCACACAGTAATCGCGCATCTGGAACACAAGAACACATACGCCAGAATCCTGTACATTGACTTCAGCTCAGCGTTTAATACCATCATCCCACAGAGACTTGTGGAGAAACTAACCCTGCTGGGCCTCAACACCACCCTGTGTCACTGGATCTTGGACTTTCTGACAGAGAGACCACAGTCAGTCCGTGTTGGCAAGAACACTTCAGGCTCGATCACGCTGAGCACCGGCTCCCCTCAAGGCTGTGTGCTCAGCCCGCTGTTGTTCACATTGCTCACACATGACTGTGCTGCCAGATTCAGGGACAATAAAATCATAAAGTTCGCGGACGACACTACAGTGGTGGGACTCATCAGTGGAGATGACGAAACAAGGTACAGGGAGGAAGTAGAACAACTGGTGGACTGGTGCGGCAAAAATAACCTGGAATTGAATGTCGACAAAACTAAGGAGATGGTTGTCGACTTCAGGAGGGCGCAGCCAGAGCATACACCGCTCAACATTAGTGGCACTGCAGTGGAGAGAGTGGAGAGCATAAAGTTCCTCGGTGTGCAGATAACGGACAACCTCACCTGGTCCAGGAACACCACTGGGACCGTCAAACGGGCCCATCAGCGACTGCACTTCCTGAGGAAACTAAAACAGGCCTCACTCCCCACCAACATCCTCAGGACTTTCTACAGGGGCACGGTGGAGTCTGTACTCACGTACTGCATCAATACGTGGTACTGCACCTGCAACTGCTCGGACAGGAAGGCTCTGCAGAGGGTAGTGAGGGGAGCAGAGAGGATTATTGGCGTCTCCCTACCCTCGGTACAAGAACTGTTCCAGAGCCGCTGTCTGAAGAAAGCACAGAGAATTGCCAAGGACAAACTGCCCCCCCTCCACACACACCTGGATCTCTTGCCATCAGGCAAGAGATATCGAAGCATCAAAGCCCGGACTACGAGGCTGCTAAACAGCTTCCTACCACAGGCGGTGAGGCTGCTAAACAGTCACTCTGCACTCACAGTCACTTGACTTGACTCTGCGGCTGGCACGGACACTTTAATAACTGGCACTGGCCACTCAAATCAGCGGCCACGGACATTTTTTTATGATTGGTTTACTGTATTTTAACATTGTGTTTTTTACCTGATTTTAACTATTTATTCTGTTCCATCAGGACTGGATTGTTTTTTTTTTTTTTAGTGTTATTATGTGAGAAGTGTTTTAAATTTCATGTGCGAGGCTCCGCTATTCACTGGGAAAAGTCTTTTCATTTTGCACTGTACTTGTTGCTTGCAAGATGACAATAAAGTTGATTGATTGATTGATTGACTTGGCATCACCACATCCCTCTGCAATTGGACACTGGATTTCCTCACCAACAGACCACAGTCTGTTAGGATCAACAACGTCACCAGAGGGCTATGTGCTCAGCCCCTCTCCTCTACTCCCTCTTCACCCATGACAGCGTCCCTAAGTATGGCTCCAACGCCATCATAAAATTTGCCGATGACACTACCGTGGTCAGCGGCAACAATGAATCAGCCTACAGGGAGGAGGTCCAGAACCTGGCAGCCTGGTGTCAAGAGTCAAGAGAGTCAAGAGTCAATTTAATTGTCATTTGGACCCTAGAGGTCCAAACGAAATGCCGTTTCTGCAGCCATACATTACACACAAATAGACCCAGACACAACATAATTACAATTTTACATAAACATCCATCACATAGCTGTGATGGAAGGCCAAAAAAACTTATCTCTCCACTGCACTCTCCCCCCCCCGATGTCAGAGTCAAAGTCAAAGCCCCCGGCTGGCGATGGCGATTGTCCCGCGGCCATTGAAGCCACGCCGGGTGGTGCGAGGTCGCACACCGGGTCTTGGTGTTAGAGCCCCCGGTGTGCGCTCGTAAAGTCCCGCAGCCGTTCCAGCCGCGCGGGGCAATGGTGTTAGGCCCCGCTCCAGGAGCTCTTCGACCCCGCAACTCGGGCGGGAGAGTTCGCCGTTGCAGGAGCCCCGAAAAGCGGTCTCTCTCCAGAGGAGCCGCGGGCTCCCGGCGACGCTGTCCGTAGACCCGCAGCAGCAGCCCCCGACCCAGCAGCAGCCTCCGACTCAGCAGCAGCCTCCGACTCAGCAGCAGCAGCAGCAGCAGCAGCAGCAACCCGCTCCGGAGTCGACCAGCCCCGCGACGGCGACGGTGAGTAGCACCTGAGTCCCCGGCTTCCTCCTGTTGGAGGCCGCTCCTCGTTACGGCCTCAACGACAATGGAAACCCGACGAGAAAAGGTCGGGTCTCCAGTGCAGGGAGAGATTTTAAAAGTTTCCCCCCCTCCCACCCCACCCCCACCCCCCACACACACACCCCAACAAAAAATAACAAAAACTACATTAAAACACAGACAGAAAATAATAAAAAACGCGGACAGACTGCAGAGGCTGCTGCTGGCCAGAGCCGCGCCGCCCACCGTGTGCCAACAATAACCTTGTCCTCAACTCCAAGAAGATGAAGGAAATCATTGTTGACTTCAGGAAGACCAGAGGTGGCAGACATACCCCCATCCACATAAACGGGACTGAGGTGGAGCGCGTCTCCAACTACAAATTCCTTGGGGTACACATCTCAGAGGATCTGTCCTCATCCCTCAATACCCACCAAATTGATCAAAAAGGCGCAGCAGCGGCTTTACTTTCTGAGGAGGCTCAAGAAAGTTCACCTGTCCCCCCCAGATCCTGTCCAACTTCTACCGCTGTACCATCGAAAGCATCCTGACCACCTGCTTCACGGTATGGTACAGCAGCTGCACCGCAGCTGACAGGAAGGCACTGCAACGGGTGGTGAAAACCGCTCAGCACATCATCGGTGCCCGGCTCCCTGCCATGGATGTCCTCCACCGAAAACGGTGTCTGAGACGGGCCGGAAAAATCATCAACCCCACTCACCCTAACCATGGACTGTTTGCCCTCCTCCCATCAGGGAGGCGGCACAGGTGCCTCAGGTGTCTACATGGTAAATGGTAGGGAATTGAAGAATGTAGGTGAACAGAGGGATCTGGGAATAACTGTGCACAGTTCCCTGAAAGTGGAATCTCATGTAGATAGGGTGGTAAAGAAAGCTTTTGGTGTGCTGGCCTTTATAAATCAGAGCATTGAGTATAGAAGTTGGGATGTAATGTTAAAATTGTACAAGGCATTGGTGAGGCCAATTCTGGAGTATGGTGTACAATTTTGGTCGCCCAATTATAGGAAGGATGTCAACAAAATAGAGAGAGTACAGAGGAGATTTACTAGAATGTTGCCTGGGTTTCAGCAACTAAGTTACAGAGAAAGGTTGAACAAGTTAGGGCTTTATTCTTTGGAGCGCAGAAGGTTAAGGGGGGGACTTGATAGAGGTCTTTAAAATGATGAGAGGGATAGACAGAGTTGACGTGGATAAGCTTCTCCCATTGAGAGTAGGGAAGATTCAAACAAGGGGAGATGACTTGAGAATTAAGGGACAGAAGTTTAGGGGTAACATGAGGGGGAACGTCTTTACTCAGAGTGATGGCTGTGTGGAATGAGCTTCCAGTGAAGGTGGTGGAGGCAGGTTCGTTTTTATCATTTAAAAATAAATTGGATAGTTATATGGACGGGAAAGGAATGGAGGGTTAGGGTCTGAGCGCAGGTGTATGGGACTAGGGGAGGAATACGTGTTTGCACGGACTAGAAGGGTCGAGATGGCCTGTTTCCGTGCTGTAATTGTTATATGGTTATGGTTAAATATGATGCTTGCGCCGACCCACAAATATAAAGCAGGACACATCCCACCCTGCCAACCACCTTTTCACTGCTACCCTCTGTGAGGCGATTCAGGTCTCTGAAGGCTCGCACCAGTAGACTAAAAAATAGTTTCTAGCCATGTACAGTAAAAAAATAAAAATAAATTTTAAAAAAGAGCTTAATTTCCAACAGAGAACACTGGGGAAGCAAAATGTAATTCAAGAAATGCCGCCAAATTCTTTTAAATTCTTTTAAAATACTTATTTATTATTTATTAAATACTATTTATTATTTTACTAATAAGTGTACATATGTGTCAATGGTTGTCGTGTTTGTATTTTTTTTAACCGGAGGAGATGTAATGGAATTTCGTTGCGCAGTATTGTGCAATGACAATAAACTTATTAATTAATTAATTAATTAATTCGTTCATTCCAATAGAAACATAGAAACATAGAAATTAGGTGCAGGAGTAGGCCATTCGGCCCTTCGAGCCTGCACCGCCATTCAATATGATCATGGCTGATCATCCAACTCAGTATCCCGTACCTGCCTTCTCTCCATACCCCCTGATCCCTTAGCCACAAGGGCCACATCTAACTCCCTCTTAAATATAGCCAATGAACTGGCCTCAACTACCCTCTGTGGCAGAGAGTTCCAGAGATTCACCACTCTCTGCGTGAAAAAAGTTCTTCTCATCTCGGTTTTAAAGGATTTCCCCCTTATCCTTAAGCTGTGACCCCTTGTCCTGGACTTCCCTAACATTCGGGACCAATCTTCCTGCATCTAGCCTGTCCAACCCCTTAAGAATTTTGTAAGTTTCTATAAGATCCCTCTCAATCTTCTAAATTCTAGAGAGTATAAACGAAGTCTATCCAGTCTTTCCTCATAAGACAGTCCTTACATCCCAGGAATCAGTCTGGTGAACCGTCTCTGCACTCCCTCTATGGCAAGAATGTCCTTCCTCAGATTTGGAGACCAAAACTGTACGCAATACTCCAGGTGTGGTCTCACCAAGACCCTGTACAACTGCAGTAGAACCTCCCTGCTCCTATACTCAAATCCTTTTGCAATGAAAGCTAACATACCATTTGCTTTCTTTACTGCCTGCTGCACCTGCATGCCTACCTTCAATGACTGGTGTACCATGGCACCCAGGTCTCGCTGCATCTCCCCCTTTCCCAATCGGCCACCATTTAGATAATAGTCTGCTTTCCCGTTTTTGCCACCAAAATGGATAACCTCACATTTATCCACATTATACTGCATCTGCCAAACATTTGCCCACTCACCCAGCCTATCAAAGTCACCTTGCAGTCTCCTAGCATCCTCCTCACAGCTAACACTGCCCCCCAGCTTAGTGTCATCCGCAAACTTGGAGATATTGCCTTCAATTCCCTCATCCAGATCATTAATATATATTATAAATAGCTGGGGTCCCAGTACTGAGCCTTGGGGTACCCCACTGGTCACTGCCTGCCATTGTGAAAAGAACCCGTTTACTCCTACTCTTTGCTTCCTGTTTGCCAGCCAGTTCTCTATCCCCTCAATACTGAACCCCCAATGCCTTGTGCTTTAAGTTTGTATACTAATCTCTTATGTGGGACCTTGTCGAAAGCCTTCTGGAAGTCCCAGATACACCACATCCACTGGTTCTCCCCTATCCACGCTACAAGTTACATCCCCCAATCAAGTCATTCATTCATTAAATGTGAGAAACATAGAAAATGGCTTCCAAAATTATGTACCTTTTGGTGACTACTTCATTTCAAGTATTATGTTCAGTTCCCAGTAAATTGATGTTTCCTTATGGATATCTCTGAGCAAAATGATGTTTATTTACCTTGAATAATGTGTGGAATTGCTTCACCATCGATTTCGAGAGCTTCGTCAAAGGGCACTATTTTTGGTTTCATTTTCGGCCACTTCATCTTCCCTTTGATCTGACATCAAGAACAATAAAGAAAAGTATTTGAATGCACAAAAACGAACACAAACGGTGAATTATTCATGGCTGGCATGAGGAATTAAAGGGAGTGTTAACAAGCACATAAGTTGTCAGGTATAGTTTTTGACCTGAAGAATAGAGGCATTTAGAACTCAAAGGAGAACCAATAAATTGATAAAGAAATGCCAGATGGAATACAAGACAAGGTGTACAAAATAGTAAGATTAAACGAGAACTTACCAGTTTGAAGTTTGATCTTTATTTTATGAGGAGGAACGTTGAGGGAATATACGTGAAAGAAGCCCGCTACGACGCATGCGTGTCATCCTTCAAAGCAGCGGTGTGAGGTCACAGATACACTATAATGACCTAAAATAGTAAGATTATTAAAGAGATACCAGTTTAAGATATGACCATTCGAGGGTGGGAGCGGAGGGCACGTATTCCCTCAACGTTCCTCCTCATAAAATAAAGATCAAACTTCAAACTGGTAAGTTCTCGTTTAATCTTACTATTTTACTTTGGAGTCACGTGAGTGACTACGTGAAAGATTTCAAAGCTCTGTGACCTCATGCCGTGGAACGAGTCCATGCTTCACAACTGCCTTGGTAGTTTGGGAGAAATTGTTTTTTTTTATTTTTTTTTTATTTTTATTTTTATTAGAAGTACGGTAAATTACAATTCTACACAACACATATATCTTGATACATTTTTTGTACCGCTTCATTTTTTTTTTTTTTTTTAGAGCTTTAAGAAAAAGTTAAGAAAAGGTAGAAGTTAGGAAAGTAAAGAAAGTGCAAGAGAGTCGTGCAGTGCAAGAGTGTAAGGAAAAGAAAGCCCTTAGGAAAGAAGTTAGAGAAGGAAGTAAAGTGAGAAAATAGACCCTAGAAAAGAGAGAAAGAGAAAGTAGAAACAATCGCTCTATTATAACATTAAACTCCGCAGAAAGGGGACTACCAACCAAGTCTGTTTTTGTTATTTTACCTCCCGTTACCAGGTCCTGATTCCGCTTATTTATATATTGCTAACTGGTTTGTTATAACATTTCTGAACGTTTTCCTCCGACAACCATCTTGCAATCCTGAGGATTTGGTCCATGGATACATCAAAGCTTTTTGCTGCAGATCTAGCTGCAGCCCTGGTGGAGTGAGATTTAAATATGTTAGTGTCCACTCCCGCCTATCTTAACCCATATTTCAGCCACCGCGAAATGGTCTGAGTTTACACTCTACGGTACGGTTTCTTATAGCTGATTTAACGCCATTTCCTTGCCTCTGATAGCCTTTGTCCTTTCACTGTATAACAAAACGTGCTTCACTATACAGAGGCGTTTGTTTAATAATATGGTCCTGGATCTCAAACCCCCAACTTCCTGCCGCCATAGTGAAGCCATCCAGTCTTACTTTTTGCAATAACTGGACCCTTTGCGCTGTGACTAGCGCCATCAGCATTACCATTTCTTAGTTAGTTTATCCAGATTTAATGCTGTAGCCGGCGACCAATTCCTTAGCAAAGTCAAGACCCACTTACATCCAGATATAGTTGTATCTTATTTTTAGTGGCTTAGTGTTAACATTGCCTCTTAAAATTTAACTACCAGAGGATGTGATCCCACAGACTGTCTTTCTGTTCCTGCCACCAATAACTTGACAATGCACTTCTGGCACTATTCACAGTGCTGTAACTCAGTCCTCCATAGTGCAGGCTGGTGAGAAAACTCTAGCACCGCCAGAACATCCTTATTTCTGTGGTCCAGAAGGTTATTATGGCAGTAATTAGTCCATTTTTAATATGACCTAAATACTGTTTTTGTGTAGACTTCTTTGTGCTGCTGTGATCATGTCCACAGTTATTTTGATAGCCCCATGTCCCGTAGCGGTCTTTTAGAGTCTACAACCTACTTAAACAATATTTTCTATGGCATGGATAGCTATCCTTAGTTACTGGATGCACCAGTAACTTAGGACTATGTCTTAAAGTTATACATGGTTCCAGCACCATGTCCTGTACCCCGGAAAACCATAGTTGGGTAAGCCAATCAGGTACTAAGAAATCCCAGATTCCTGTTGAATTTCCCTTAGTACCCAATTGATAAGGTAGAAAAGGAGGAAATACATAAATGAAATCTTCCCCCCCCCCCCCCCTAGTGCAGTGAAAATGCATCTGTAGCTTCTGCCTCAGGATCTGGTTCCAATGATACATACCTCGGTAACTGGTGATTTAACCTGGATGCAAATCTAATATCCGGCCTTACATACTTTTACTGTGATTTCAGCAAATACCGTTCTATCCAACATCCATTCAGTACTTTCAATAATTTTCGTGACCTGGTGTCTGCCACTGAATTGGTATCCCTGGTAGATACGTAGCCGATAACCAAATATTCCTTTGGACACACGATTGCCAAATTGAATTTGCCAATTCATCACAAGATGTTGATATATTTCCACCCATATGACTTATATATGCACCACGAGGTATTTCTATCTACCATCTAACATGCTGCAGTTTCATTCCTGAGCAATAGATTTTAGCCCATGAAATGCACTTAACATTTCTAAGTACTTATACCCTTAGTGTTAAGTAGGTTAGCTTCTTGTATATTCCATCTCCCCCATAGCTCGAGATGGTATCAGTTGTACCTAACCAATTGCACTGGCATCTGTTTGTAATAGCACAGACGGGTTGTGAATAACTATTGGGTTGGAGCAATACTTAACATTGTGTTCCCACCATTGTAATTCTTTTATGGTATCTATTTTTAGCTCCATTGGCCAAAAATAAATGGCCTCTATTAATATTGAGCCCATTGAAACTATGTGGCTTTTCCTATTAGTAAAGTCATTAACATATTAAATGTGTTAATGGTGTCAATTTTGACTTAAGTGGATGGATAATGAATCCAGCTGTTCAAACAATTGTTTAGTGGCAACCACTGCCTAACATGCCAATTCATAAGTTATTCCCACAATAAGTATATCATCCAACTATGCCATTACTCTATGATTTTGGTGTTGCGGCAATATCAACAGCTGGTTTAAAATTTTTCCTCTGTTGGATATATTAAGCATCTTAAAGATTATACTTGCCATAAAGTAGCCTGCTGAAAACTAACTCTTTAGCACTGCTAAAAGTATACATTTTAAAATGAATATATTGCACAACATCGTGAAGCGTTGATAATCCATAATAATACGGCAACCCCCATCTTTCTTATTTCTAATAAATATGTTTGAGACAAAAATCCTGTTGTTCAGGTTTGGTTTTTCCATTACCCTTTTAGTAAGAGTCAAGAGTCAAGAGTCAATTTAATGTCATTTGGACCCCTAGAGGTCCAAACGAAATGCCGTTTCTGCAGCCATACATTACACACAAATAGACCCAGACAGAACATAATTACATTTTACATAAACATCCATCACATAGCTGTGATGGAAGGCCAAAAAAAACTTATCTCTCCACTGCACTCTCTCCCCCCTGATGTCAGAGTCAAAGTCATAGCCCCCGGGCTGGCGATGGCGATTGTCCCGCGGCCATTAAAGCCATGCCGGGTGGTGCGAGGTCGCACACCGGGTCTTGGTGTTGGAGCCTCCGGTGTGCGCTCGTAAAGTCCCGCGGCCATTCCAGCCGCGCGGGGCAATGGTGTTAGGCCCCGCTCCAGGAGCTCTTCGACCCCGCAACTCGGGCGGAGAATTCGCCGTTGCAGGAGCCCCGAAAGCGGTCTCTCTCTAGGGATTCCGCGGGCTCCCGGCGCCGCTGTCCGCAGACCCGCAGCAGCAGCCTCCGACTCAGCAGCAGCCCCCGAGCAGCGGCAGCAAGCTGCCGGCAGCAGCAGCAGCGTCAGCTGCAGCGGGGCTGCTGCAGGCGGAGGCTGCGCTGCGGGTCTCCAGGGAGCCCGCTCCAACCGCTCCGGACTCGGCCAGCCCCGCGACGGCGACGGTGAGTAGCACCTGAGTCCCCGGCTTCCCCCTGTTGGAGGCCGCTCCTCGTTGCGGCCTCAACGACAAGGGAAACCCGACGAGAGAAGGTCGGGTCTCCAGTGCAGGGAGAGATTTAAAAAGTTTCCCCCCCCCCTCCCACCCCACCCCCACCCCCCCCACACACACACCCCAACAAAAAATAACAAAAACTACATTAAAACACAGACAGAAAATAATAAAAAATAATAAAAAAGCATGTATATCTGTCCGGTGTATGTTGTACTGGAGGGTTTTGTTTGTGTAGAAAACTCTATCAGATATCCCTTAATACTGCTAAGGATATATCTGTCCATAGTTATATTACACCATGCTTCCAAATGAAGTTGCAATGTCCCTCCAACTTCCGTGCTCCCTATTAATGCTGGAGCCCCAGATTCACCTACCTCCATGGTTATCGGTGGTTCTGTACTGACGTCCGTAGCTGGCTGCCTGCTGTTCAGAACACAGCAGCAACGTCTGTGGCTCTGCCCTGACGTCCGTAGCTGGCTGCCTGCTGCTCTTCAGAATACGGCAGCGACGTCTGTAAAGAAACAAAGGTAAGGAAAAATTGTTCTTACCTGTGCTGGTTCTCAGCCTGCCGTTTGGGAGGAACGTCCTTCCTCCCGCAGCCCCACGGACCCCGTAGCGTAGGTCCTTGGGCTGCTGTCCGAGATGTCGGCTGACGGCTACGGAGTACTCACGATACTGGTCGCTCGCCCCTGTCCTTCAGCCGCTTCAATCGGCTCCAATGCGCTAGCGACTGTATCGAACCCGGGACTTGTTGCTTCGCTTCCCGCCCGGCAGCAGTGAATCTTGCCGGTGCGGGGAGCGACGTCGGGCACAGCTGTTTCCTCCGGAGGATTCGCGTGCCGTCGGCTGCTGCTGGCTGCTGGCTGCCCGCTGTCTCCGCGGTTCTCCCCTCCAGCTTTCCCGCAGCTTCTCCTGCAGTTTGCTACCTGCAAGGTAAGTGGGAAAACTTTTTGCAGTCTCTTACCTGCTTCTTTCCATTTACCTCTAGGGAGACGTCCTCTCCCACGTCTGACTCGTTCAATGCGTGTTGCGATATGACACGCATGCATCGTAGCGGGCTTCTTTCACGTAGTCACTCACGTGACTCCGAAGTAAAATCATGAGGATGAATGCACAGCCTTTTACCCAGAGTAGGGGAAATCAAGAACCAGGGGACATAGATTTAAGGTGAGGGGCAATATTCAAGAGGAACTGGAGGGTCGACCATTTCCACAGGGTGGTGCGTATATAGAAAGAGCTGCCAGAGGAGATAGTTAAAACATGTACTATAACGGCATTGAAAAACACTTGGACAGGCACATGTGGATAGGAACGATTTGAAGAGATATAATAATAATAATAATAATAATATTTATTTATATAGCACTTTTAAAGAAAATCACTTTGAACCAAAGTGCTTTTACATATGGGCCAAATGTGAGCAAATGGGACTAGAAAAAATCTCGCTTGGCAAGGATAAGGTGGGCCGAAAGGCCAGTTTCCATGCCTCGAATGGTGACAACATAAAATGGACTGCAGGAGGAAAATGCTAAATATGGCAGGTGTGGGCCCTTACAGGCAGAGACAGGAAAATTAAAGATGGGGAATGGTAGAGGAGTTAAATAGCCTTTATAATGTAGGCCTTTATAAATCAGAGCATTGAGTATAGAAGCTGGGATGTAATGATAAAATTGTACAAGGCATTGGTGAGACCAAATCTGGAGTATGGTGTACAATTTTGGTCGCCCAATTATAGGAAGGATGTCAACAAAATAGAGAGAGTACAGAGGAGATTTACTAGAATGTTGCCTGGGTTTCAACAACTAAGTTACAGAGAAAGGTTGAATAGGTTAGGTCTTTATTCTCTGGAGCGCAGAAGGTTAAGGGGGACTTGATAGAGGTCTTTAAAATGATGAGAGGGATAGACAGAGTTGATGTGGACAAGCTTTTACCTTTGAGAATAGGGAAGATTCAAACAAGAGGACATGACTTCAGAATTAAGGGACAGACGTTTAGGGGTAACATGAGGGGGACCTTCTTTAATCAGAGCGTGGTAGCGGTGTGGAAAGAGCTTCCGGTGGAAGTGGTGGAGGCAGGTTCGTTGGTATCATATAAAAATAAATTGGATAGGCATATGGATGAGAAGGGAATGGAGGGTTATGGTATGAGTGCAGGCAGGTGGGACTAAGGGAAAATAATTGTTCGGCACGGACTTGTAGGGCCGAGATGGCCTGTTTCCGTGCTGTAATTGTTATATGGTTATATGGTTATAAATAATTCTTAAAGCTTGCCTTAAAAAAAGAATCCAGATTTGGTCGTGGTTTGAGGACTCAAAGTTCGGATAAGATGACACAGAAACGGATAATTCTTCAAGAAGACGAAAAGCCTTTATTTGCAAATATTTTAGCTTGGAACATTCAGAGACGACATCAACTGCTCGCTCTATAATTGCCCCTCGATTCATAAAACCAGACAGCTTTTATTACAGTTTTAGCCTTATCTTCGGCTACTTTGCCTTGCATGCTTCTGTAACTTTAATCTCTCACTATGTCCTTGCCCTTTAACTTTAATCTCTCAGCTACCATGGTGTTCCAGCTAAAGCAAAAATAAAAAATAAGAAGCAACATGTTTTTGTGCCTTGATGTCTGATCACATAAAAATAGTTGACATCTGCGAGCTGTAATAAATGTTTTAAACATATTGGTTTATATGTTTACACACAAAGATACAAATGGTGCAGAAAGTAAAAGTAAGAAGTACCTTTTTAAATCTTCTATATAATTTCTATATAGTCTTCTATATAATTTCTGTATAGTCTTCTATATAACTTCTATAGTTTACGAGAGAATAAAAAGCCAGTGAGAATGAGAACTGGAAGGACCGGCTTCTTAGTCAATAAAAGTGAAAAAGAGTAGTTGGCAGACTTAACTATAAACCTTTACGCAAGACATGTAATGCTGAGGCTCTATAAGGCTCTATAAGGAGAGATGCAACTTTGAAGCTCTATAAGGCACTGGTCAGCCTGCATTTGGAGTATGTGGGCAAATTTGGACCCCATATCTGAGGAAGGTTGTGCTGGCTCTGGAGAGGGTCCAGAGGAGGTTTACAAGAATGATTCAGGAATGAGTGGGTTAATACATTAACGTTTGACAGCACTGGGCCTCTACTCGCTGGAGTTTTGAAGGATGAGGGGATATCACATTGAAACTTACAGTTTAATGAAAGGCATGGATAGAGTGAATGTGGAAAGGATTTTAAACTGAGGACTCGAAACCGAGGTTTAATTTAGTTTATTACAACAATCTTTATTGACACTCGAGTAACTTAAAACATGCATGCAAACACTTGACTTCTAATAACTTCTCCTTTACTTTACTATTTCAACTTATCATTTATTAAACTAAATCACAAAGTCAGATATTGCCCCTATGAATGAATTGGACAGATTCACTCTGTTGGTAGGGGGTTTGTCTTCTCTGAGCTTTGAACTCAGGTCCCTCCTTCTTGTGATGGTTGTTCCCGGGTTGTCGCTGCCCATGTCTCTTTTATACTAATTTTCCTTCAATCTACTAAAGGAAGCCTTTGTTCAAACCCAAGACTCTCACAATTCTAAAGTCAATCATTTTGAGTTGTTACTCATCCAAGGGCTGAATATACAAAACGCACCTTCGTTCCTTATCAAAATTTTCATTCTGATCATACAGTTCCTTTGCAAAATGGCCGTTCCCAGCCACCTTATCTTCACAAGGCTATACTGCCTAGCAATTAAATTACGTGCAGCTCTGTTCTCACCAGATGTTCATCATGTGACCATTTTCACAGTGTTTCTGTGTTCACCTGTTCCCAGGGTTTTGATCTGTCTGCCTCTCGCTAGTAGCATCCTCCCAAACCCTGTTGGGATACTTAACATCCAGTCCCAGGCTATAGGATGTTTCCACTGGTGGGAGAGTCTTGGACCAGAGGTCATAGCCTCAGAATTAAAGAGCGCTCTATAAGACAGAGGAGGTGGAAGAACTTCTTTAGTCAGATGGTATTTAATCTGTAGAATTCTTGGCCACAGAGCGCTGTGGAGGCCAAGTCAGTGGATATTTTTAAGGCAGAGATAGACAACTTCTTGATTAGAATGGGTGTCAAGGGAGATGGGCCAAATAGCCCAATTCTACTCCTACAACTTGTGAACTTTACCTGTGTGGCGGTCCCGGGGGGGTAGGCCACTGCTTGGATCACGCGCCTCGCCGATTGAGGGACTGCCATGGGGTTTCCAGAGCACCCTCGGTTGTGAGTGCTCTCGCTGTGTGATTAAAGACTACTGTTTGAACCTACCTGGCGTCTGGCCTTTTCCTGACCTCGTCCAGGCTGCTACACCTGCGTTATATTATAGATAGCATTAGTTTAGAATTATTAAACTACGTATACATTAACTGAAAACTTCAGTTTAGAAATTGATATGAATGTTATTCAAATTGATTGATGTTAAAACAATTTGTGCATCTATTGTGCACCAGGAGCTGTTGGAGCGTTTGGAGCTGGCGGTGAGTTTAAAAACAGAGCGTGGGGCACAGGGCAGGCCTTAAGCCGATTGGACCGATTGCTCCCAATTGGGCCCCGTGCTAAGTTTCCGTATTTCGTACGGAAATTACGAATTCGCTTTGCTAAATACAATTTTTTTTTTTAAACATTCGCCTAAAATACGTTATTTTTAAAACGAACATGGATAAAAACCACTGCACCGGCCATCAGACAAAAACGATGTGTTAACTACTAGCACGTTAACAGCCAGTAGTTAATACGTAGTTATATAATGTGTCATCAATTAATCGATCCACATTCCTTAGTAAATGTAATTGTGTTTTGACCAAGTATTAATGTCGCCCTGTGAATTTTATTCAAAGCAGCGCGACGTCATTAATACTTGGTCAAAACACAATTACACTGAGGAATGTAGATCGATGCATTGATGACATTGAGAATTTCTTAAAACTCATCATCATGGTTGAGGGCTCAGACCGCGAGCTTCTTTGTGGTGTGCAGGTTAGTCATTCACCTACGGAGGAGGAGGAGGAGAGAGGGGGGGGGGGGGGAGGTCATTGAATTTTTTTGCCAAGGTTTTAGAGTAAACTTCCCAATGTGCTGGACAAAACTAGAAGGTGCATTCCAACGAGCTGGTTCAATAACCTGAAGGGTCTAAAGAAGGGCCTCAACCCAATTCGTCACACATTCCTTGTATCCAGAGATGCTGCCCGTACCACCGAGTTACTCCAGCATTTCGTGTCAATCTTCGTTTCAATGGTTCAAATGTTTCCATATTATTAAGAAAACTAGAGGTGAGAAAATGTACCAAACAGATCATTCCGTTCTGGGGTTTGTTCTGTATCTTTTCATACTTCTAGTTTCCCTCTCCCCTGAATCTCAGTCTGAATAACTGTGTGCAGGATAGTGTTTGTGTGCAGGGGTCGGTGTGGACTCAGTGGGCCGAAGGGCTTGTTTCCGTGCTGTATCTCTCAACTAAACAGATAATCTCTGGAAAGAAAATAGAGCATCTTTGTTGGTTCATTATGACGACGGGGCTTTCAAATCTCACACGAGAAACCTTGTGGCACGGTGGCGCAGCGATACAGTGGCTGCCTCACAGCGCCAGAGACCCGGGTTCTTTCTTGATGACCGGTGCTGTCTTTACGGAGTTTATACATTCTCCCCGTGTCCTGCATTGGTTTTCTCCGAGACCTCCCGCTCTCCAAAGACGTACAGGTTGTAGGTTAAGAGGCTTGGTACAAATGTAAATGATCACTAGTGTGTGTGGGATAGTGTTTGTGTGTGGGGATTGCTGGTTGATGCGGACTCGATGGGCCAAAGGGCCTGTTTCCGTGCTATATCACTAAACTAAACTAAACTAGAGCAGATAATCTATGGAAAGAAAGCAGAGCATCTTTATTGGTACATTATGACTTGACGGGGATTTCAAATCCCGCACGAGATACCTTCAAGAATGGAGCATGCATTTCTATCAGTCATAGAAACAGAAACATAGTCAAATAGGTGCAGGAGTAGTCCATTCGGCCCTACGAGCCAGCACTGCCATTCTATATAATCATGGCTGTACCTGCCTTCTCTCTATACCCCTTGATCCCTTTAGCCACAAGGGCCACATCTAACTCCCTCTTAAATATAGCCAATGAACTGGCCTCAACTACATTCTGTGGCAGAGAATTTACCACTCTCTGTGTAAAAAATGTTTTTCTCATCTCAGTCCTAAAAGATTTCCCCTTTATCCTTAAACTGTGACCCTTTGTTCAGGACTTCCAACATCGGGAACAATCTTCCTGCATCTAGCCTGTCCAACTCCTTAAGAATTTTGTAAGTTTCTATAAGATCCCCCCTCAATCTTCTAAATTCAAGCGAGTACAAGCCAAGTCTATCCAGTCTATCTTCATGTGAAAGTCCTGCCATCCCAGGAATCAGTCTGGTGAACCTTCTCTGTACTCCTTCTATGGCAAGAATGTCCTTCCTCAGATTAGGAGACCAAAACTGTACGCAATAGACTAGGTGTGGTCTCACCAAGACCCTGTACAACTGCAGTAGAACCTCCCTGTTCCTATACTCAAATCCTTTTGCTATGAAGACTAACATACCATTCGCCTTCTTCAGTGCCTGCTGCACCTGCATGCCTACTTTCAATAACTGGTGTACCATGACACCCAGGTCTTGTTGCATCTCCCCTTTTCCTAATCGGCCACCATTCAGATAATAGTCTATTGTTTTTACAACCAAAGTGGATAACGTCACATTTATCCACATTATACTTCATCTGCCATGCATTTCCCCATTCACCCAGCCTATCCAAATCACCTTGCAGCATCCTAGCATCCTCCTCACAGCTAACACTGCCCCCCAGCTTTGGGTCATCCAAACTTGGATATGTTGCATTCAATTCCCTCATGCAAATAGTAAATATATATTGTCAATAGCTGGAGTCCCAGCACTGAGACTTGCGGTACCTCACTAGTCACTGCCTTCCATTCTTAAAATGACCTGTTTACTTCTACCATTTGCTTCCTGTCCGCCAGCTAGTTCCCTATCCACATCAATACTGAACCCCCAATACCGTGTGCTTCAAGTTTGTATACTAATCACTTATGTGGGACCTACAAACTTAAAACACACCTTAAAGGATAGGGAAAAGAAGAGGAGGGCAATAGTAATAGGGGACTATAGTTAGGGGGTCAGACAGGCGATTCTGTGGATGCAGTCAGGAGACCCGGATGGTAGTTTGCCTCCCTGGTGCCAGGGTCTGGGATGTGTATGAACGTGTCCAAGATATCCTGAAATGGGAGGGAGAGGAGCCAGAGGTCGTGGTACATATAGGTACCAATGACATAGGTAGAAAAAGAAAAGAGGACCTGAAAAGGGAATTTAGGGAGTTAGGAGGAGAGTTAAGGAGAAGGACCGCAAACGTAACTATCTCAGGATTACTGCCTGTGCCATGCGACAGTGAGAGTAGGAATGGAGTGAGGTGGAGGATAAATGCGTGGCTGAGGGACTGGTGCAGAGGGCAGGGATTCTAGTTTCTGGATCATTGGGACCTCTTTTGGGGAAGGTGTGACCTGTACAAAAAGGACGGGTTGCACTTGAACCCGAGGGGACCCAATATCCTGGCGGGGAGATTTGCAAAGGCTACTGGGGAGACTTCAAACTAGAACGGTTGGGGGGAGGGACTCAAATAGAGAAAGCTAGTAGACAGTGTGTGAGGCAGGAGGCAGAGAAGGGAAGCACTCCGGCCCAACATGTAGTAGAGAAAGAATAAAAAGATAATAAATAGAGAATAAGAGGTGGTGGGTTTCTTAAATGTGTATATTTTAATGCTAGGAGCATTGTAAGAAAGGTGGATGAGCTTAGACCCTGGATTGACACCTGGAAGTATGATGTTGTGGCCATTAGTGAAACATGGTTGCAGGATGGCTGTGATTCGAAACTAAATATTCCAGGATTTTGTTGCTTCAGGTGTGATAGAATTGGAGGGGCAAGAGGTGGAGGTGTTGCATTGCTTGGCAGGGAAGTTATTACAGCAGTGCATTGGCAGGATAGATTAGAGAGTAATAATTGGAAAGAGCCAGAAAGATCTACAATAATTATAGGCAGCATGGAGTAAATGGCGTGTGTGAGGAGTATAAAGAATGTAAAAAGAATCTTATAACATATAACCATATAACAATTACAGCACGGAAACAGGCCATCTCGGCCCTACAAGTCCATGCCGAACAAATTTTTTTCCCCTTAGTCCCACCTGCCTGCACTGATACCATAACCCTCCATTCCCTTCTCATCCATATGCCTATCCAATTTATTTTTAAATGATACCAATGAACCTGCCTCCACCACTTCTACTGGGAACTCATTCCACACCGCTACCACTCTCCGCGTAAAGAAGTTCCCCCTCATATTACCCCTAAACTTCTGTCCCTTAATTCTGAAGTCTTGTCCTCTTGTTTGAATCTTCCCTATTCTCAAAGGGAAAAGCTTGTCCACATCAACTCTGTCTATCCCTCTCATCATTTTAAAGACCTCTATCAGGTCCCCCCTTAACCTTCTGCGCTCCAGAGAATAAAGACCTAATTTATTCAACCTATCTCTGTAACTTAGTTGTTGAAACCCAGGCAACATTCTAGTAAATCTCCTCTGTACTCTCTCTATTTTGTTGACATCCTTCCTATAATTGGGCGACCAAAATTGTACACCATACTCCAGATTTGGTCTCACCAATGCCTTGTACAATTTTAACATTACATCCCAGCTTCTATACTCAATGCTCTGATTTATAAAGGCTAGCATACCAAAAGCTTTCTTTACCACCCTATCTATATGAGATTCCACCTTCAAGGAACTATGCACGGTTATACCCAGATCCCTGTGTTCAACTGTATTCTTCAATTCCCTACCATTTACCATGTACGTCCTATTTTGATTTGTCCTGCCAAGGTGTAGCGCCTCACATTTATCAGCATTAAACTCCATCTGCCATCTTTCAGCCCATTTTTCCAAATACAGAAATTAGAAAAGCTAAACGATGATAAGAGGTTGCTTTGGCAACTAAGGAGAAAGTAAATCAAAAGGGTTTCTACAGCTATATTAATAGCAAAACGATAACGAGGGATAACATTGGTCCATTAGAGAGTCAGAATGGACAGTATTCTGCAGAGCCAAAAGAGATTGGGGAGATATTGAACTATTTCTTTTCTTCGATATTCACCAAGGAGAAGGATATTGAATTATGTGAGGTAAGGGAAACAAGTAGAGTAGCTATGGAAACTATGACAATCAAAGAAGAGGAAGTACTGACACTTTTAAAAATATAAAATTGGATAAGTCTCCAGGTCCTGACAGATATTCCCTAGGACATTGATGGACGTTAGTGTAGAAATAGCAGGGGCTATGACAGAAATATTTCAAATGTCATTAGAAATGGGAATGGTGCCGGAGGACTGACGTACTGCACATTTCTAAGAGTAAACCTAGCAATTATAGACCTGTTAGTTTGACTTCAGTGGTGGGTAAATTAATGGAAAAGATACTTAGAGATAATATATATAAGCATCTAGATAAACAGGGTCTGATTAGGAACAGTCAACATGGATTTGTGCCTGGAAGGTCATGTTTAACTAATCTTCTTGAATTTTTTGAAGAGGTTACTAGGGAAATTGACGAGGGTAAGGCAGTGGATGTTGTCTATATGGACTTTAGTAAGGCCTTTGACAAGGTTCCTCATGGAAGGTTGGTTAAGAAGGTTCAACTGTTGGGAATAAATGCAGGAATAGCAAGATGGATTCAACAGTGGCTGAATGGGAGAAGCCAGAGGGTAATGGTGGATGGCTGTTTATCGGGTTGGAGGCAGGTGACTATTGGGGTGCCTCAGGGATCTGTGTTGGGTCCTTTGTTGTTTGTCATGTACATCAATGATCTGGATGAAGGTGTGGTAAATTGGATTAGTAAGTATGCAGATGATACCAAGATAGGGGGTGTTGTGGATAATGAAGAGGATTTCCAAAGTCTACAGAGTGATTTAGGCCATTTGGAAAAATGGGCTGAAGGATGGCAGATGGAGTTTAATGCTGATAAATGTGAGGTGGTACACCTTGGCAGGACAAATCAAAATAGGACGTACATGGCAAATGTTAGGAAATTGAAGAATACAGTTGAACAGAGGGATCTGGGTATAACCGTGCATAGTTCCTTGAAGGTGGAATCTCATATAGATAGGGTGGTAAAGATAGCTTTTGGTATGCTAGCCTTTATAAATCAGAGCATTGAGTATAGAAGCTGGGATGTAATGTTAAAATTGTACAAGGCATTGGTGAGACCAAATCTGGAGTATGGTGTACAATTTTGGTCGCCCAATTATAGGAAGGATGTCAACAAAATAGAGAGAGTACAGGGGAGATTTACTAGAATGTTGCCTGGGTTTCAACAACTAAGTTACAGAGATAGGTTGAATAAGTTAGGTCTTTATTCTCTGGAGCGCAGAAGGTTAAGGGGGGAATTGATAAAGGTCTTTAAAATGATGAGAGGGATAGACAGAGTTGACGTGGACAAGCTTTTCCCTTTGAGAATAGGGAAGATTCAAACAAGAGGACATGACTTCAGAATTAAGGGACAGAAGTTTAGGGGTAATATGAGGGGGAACTTCTTTACTCAGAGAGTGGTAGCGGTGTGGAATGAGCTTCCAGTGGAAGTGGTGGAGGCAGGTTCATTGGTATCATTTAAAAATAAATTGGATAGGCATATGGATGAGAAGGGAATGGATGGTTATGGTATGAGTGCAGGCAGGTGGGACTAAGGGTAAAAAAAAAATTTGTTCGGCACGTACTTGTAGGGCCGAGATGGCCTGTTTCCGTGCTGTAATTGTTATATGGTTATATGGTTATGTTGTTCCATTGTTTAAAAAGGGTTCTAAGAGTAAACCAAGGAATTATAGACCTGTTAGTTTGACGTCAGTGGTGGGCAAATTAATGGAAAGGATACTTAGAGATACTATATATAATCATCTGGATAAACAGGGTCTGATTAGGAACAGTCAACATGGATTTGTGCCGGGAAGGTCATGTTTGACTAACCTTCTTGAATATTTTGAAGCGGTTACTAAGGAAATTGATGAGGGTAAAGCAGTGGATGTTGGCTATATGGACTTCAGAAAGGCCTTTGACAGGGTTCCACATGGAAGGTTGGTTAAAAAGGTTCAATTGTTGGGTATTAATAGTGGAGTAGCAAGATGGATTCAACTGTGGCTGAATGGGAGATACTAGAGAGTAATGGTGGATAACTGTTTGTCAGGTTGGTGACCAGTGACGAGTGGGGTGCCTCAGGGATATGTGTTGGGTCCACTGTTGTTTGCCATATACATCAATAATCTGGATGATGGTGTGGTAAATTGGATTAGTAAGTATGCAGATGATACTAAGATAAGTGGTGTTGTGGATAATGAAGTAGATTATCAAAGTCTACAGAGCGATTTATGCCATTTGGAAGAGTGAGTTGAAAGATTTGCAGATGGAGTTTAATGCTGATACGTGTGAGGTGCTACATCTTGGCAGGACAAATCAAAATAGGTCGTACATGGTAAATGGTAGCGAATTGCAGAATGCAGTTGAACAGAGGGATCGAGGAATAACTGTGTATAGTTCCCTGAAGGTGAAATCTCATGTAGATACGATGGTAAAGAAAGCTTTTGGTGTGCTGGCCTTTATAAATCAGAGCATTGAGTATAGAAGTTGGGATGTAATTATAAAATTGTACAAGGCATTGGTGAGGCCAATTCTGGAATATGGTGTACAATTCTGGTTGCCAAATTATAGGAAAGATGTCAACAAAATTGAGAGAGTACAGAGGAGATTTACTAGAATGTTGCCTGGGTTTCAGCACCTAAGTTACAGAGAAAGGTTGAACAAGATAAGTCTTTATTCTTTGGAGCGCAGAAGGTTAAGGGGGGACTTGATAGAGATCTTTACAATTATGAGGGATAGACAGAGTTGACGTGGATAAGCTTTCTACATTGAGAGTCGGGAAGATTCAAACAAGAGGACATGATTTGAGAATTAAGGGATAAAAATTTAGGGGCAACATGAGGGGGAACTTCTTTACTCAGAGAGTGGTAGCTGTGTGGAATGAGCTTCCAGAGGAAGTGGTGAAGGCAGGTTAGTTTTTATCATTTAAAAATAAATTGGATAGGTTTATGGACGGGAAAGGAATGGTGGGTTATGGTCTGAGTGCAGGTAGATGGGACCAGGTGAGAGTAAGGGTTTGGCACGGACTAGAAGAGCCGAGATGGCCTGTTTCCTGCTGTATTTGTTATATGGTTATATACAGCAGTTATATCACTACCCATCAAGTTCATGATTTGCAATATTCTACTTGTGTATGGTTTATTCATTACTTCCTTTCCACTGCGTTTACAAAGACACAAATATACATATTTTTAATAATTTTAACAATTTAATTAATTAATTGCCAGTCAATAGTTATGCTGGCAATGCCATCACTGATTTCCCATATTTCATTTCAGTAATTGATACAACTGTATCTCTTGTAAGTTGGTGGTTCTCAAAGGAAAGAATCCTGAGAGCATTTGTCTACAGGGATACTGCAACAAAACCTCTCAGCCAGGACAGAGTAGCAATGTTACAAAATTTTGAGATTTAAAAAATCAAGTCTGCAATTTATTCCATCAGATAAAGCATAAAAATAAGTTTAATGTGACATCTAATTCACTTTCATATCTTCAGTATTAAAAAAGATATGGCCATTTTCATACTCTGAAATTAGCATCTTGTTCCCTATTGCTATTCCATTGACTTATTAACCCAAAAGCTGTGACAGTCAAAAGCCCATAACATTCATAAAAATTAAGAGAACTGAAGGAAATTTTGAGTTATTATTGATTGAAGCATTCTGAAACAAACATGAAACAATCTTATTTGGATGACCTGAAATTAAAGCATATAATTAGTTAGTTACCTAATTGTAGCTAATTGCTAAATTCAATTACTAGATCTAAACACCTATCCATTTAAGAAAAGGTTAACATTTTTAAATAACTTAAGTGTCCAAATAACTTACACACACAAAGTCACAATACAACATGATTTTTAAATCTCATTGTCATGAATTTATAGGCCAAATGGAAGGAATTTAGTGTATAATTCCCTTAATTAATGGCCATTAAAATCATCTTGCGAGTGGGATTTTGTGGAACATGATCGTTTGGAAAGTTGCGTTTTGCTGTGAATTTAAACCCCATATCGGCAGGAAAATTACTGCCAGTTCGTATGGGGCTTAAATCACCTTTTTGCAGACGTAATTTGGATTAAAGTTATCCTAAGAAGCAAGTTTATATGTAAAATAAACGGCTTACCTTATGTTTTGTCCCATACGCGAGATCCATTCCGATGTTGGTGTTGATGGCGATAGATGTAGATTTTTATTTTACTCCCGCGATTAAATTGTCCGGCAATGTTTTTCAAACACTTCAGAGAACCGATGTTGGAGCGATTTTTTTGCAGCAGCTGAACAGTCTGAGAAAAATCGACTCCGACAGGCAGGAGAAAAAGAATTTTAATCCCGCCCCTCTCTCAAAGGCGCCATAGTCGCGCACACGGCCAGTGGCAGAACTGCAGTGCCGCTGAAGGTAAGTTTTGTAACATACCTACATAGAGGGACACTGGATGAAATTTGTAGGACATGTACTCAGAATGTCACCAGAACGTGCACCTAAGATAGATAGGGCAAGCTGACAGAAAAAGGAAAAGAGGCCGACCAAATCTCACATGGAGGCAAAAATTCCAGAATGGTTTGGAAGCCCGGGATGCTAGCCTATCGAGGGTGGAAGACGTTGCACATGACCGAACAGAATGGTGAAAGCTTGCTGACCAATGCACTCACTAGTGTGGGAGGAAGTAAGCCCACCTCGTAAGGTTTTGGCAGCGGTTTCTGTCTCTGATATATATATATATATATATTTCTTGCCGGCTGTGCGCGGCATGCGAACACTCACACACACCAGCGAGGAATCGGAAACTTCAGCCGTGCACCCTGTGAACAGTAATTAGCTCGGGATACTTCCAGTTTCCAGCCCCGCCACGTGGATGCCTCTACTACGGGGCCATTACCATTAGAATGCATCAATTAGTGCAGATCTGTACCACAGATTTAAAAAAAAACACTGGACTTCATGCTGGACAACATAATAGAGGACAGGACACTTTCAAGCAGCTTGTCCTGTCCTATATTATGTTGTCCACTGTCCAGCATGATGTCGTGTTTTTTAAATCTGTGGTAGCTGTCGTATGGAAACTGAGCTATTAAAACCAAGCAATATATAAATGATCTACATTATATGTAACCTAAAACTTTGTATTCTTGGATGTATTAAACATGTATTTTTTCCCCGATTGCCAGCTGTAAAAATAGAGGGTGTCAATTAGTTAATAAAATTGCTTTATAATTTGCAGAAAGCATTTAGTCTCTGTAAGTGTGATCTGTTGCCTTTGGCTTGAAGGGCCGAATGGCCTCCTCCTGCACCTACTTTCTATGTATCTATGTAACTGTCACGCACAGCATTTTGTTCAAACTTGTTTGAATAACAATAAAGGAAATTCAATTCAATTCAATTCAATCTACAGGTGGAGATTCTCTCCCTTTATGTGGAAATGATTCATGATGGAAATCATATATTCATAACTTCAAGACACAATTTGAATTCAATTGTATTCAATTTTTGTCAATTACCTCATGTAACGCCAATATCTGATTACAACATTCATGAACATAAATGAGACACAAGTAAAAAAATAAAATGTATGCATTTCTCTAATAAAGAACTTAGAAATGTAGTTCATACGAATTCAAATTCTAGGGTTTCATTGCCCTCATAAAATGTTAGGAATTTGTAAAAAAGTGTTGCAATGCAAGTTTGATTCACAAGAATTCACAAAAGGTTCGAGACTCAAACCCTCCACTTTTAGCTCAGCAGATGTAAGCATGTTCTTGACGACTTCATCTGACCGAAGGTGTTGCAATTCCTTTTTCACAACATCAGCTACTGCCATCATTCCTGGAATGCTCACACTTGGCCTCTGCAGGCACGATTGAATTTCTCCAGGCATTGTATTACAGGTAGTGCAAAAATTAGTCCAAGGACACACTTGCTTGAAGACAGATATTTGCTGATTCCATTCGCACGCGAAGAGACATTTGTCCCAAATTCCGTTGAGGCTTCTTTGAGTGCCTCTAAAACATCCGTGTAATTGTCTAGGAGTGACTTAATAGCAGCTGATCTCGTGAGCCACCGTGTTGGACAAATGGGCTTCAACTGCTTTGGTGATCTGATTTCACTATCTTCTGCATGCAAGTTCAAATACAAGTGCTTAAACTTGCCAGAACTGTTGTAAGGCTTTCCTAGTTCATGCAAGTGATCCAGTGCGTTTCTCACAAATGATGAACTTTGTATTGCCTTGCTAGCGATGAGATGGGAGATATGAGCACCACAGTGGGTGTAGCAGGCTAACGGCTGCATTTTCTTCATTTCCGCCTGACACCCAGAAAATTTCCCGGACATGTTTCCTGCCCCGTCATGAGCCTGGGGCCGTAAGTTATTGATTGGCAGCTGCAACCTTGTAAGCGTGTCGGCAATCATCCTCACAAGGGCTGATCCAGTAGTGGAGTTCACCTGATACTAGTCCCACAAACTCTTCCTTAACGTCAAATACTTTGTTCACAAACCAAACACAGATTGACTCTTGTTCAGTGCCTGTGCAGTCCTGAGTCCCATCAACAATAATACCGAAGAATGTTGTTGATTGAATGTCTTTACAAATGCTTCTGAGTATATGATGACTTAGAAGTTGGAGAATCTCATTTTGGCGGAAGTATAGTTTATTTTCTTCTGCAGCCATGTCGTAAGGTCCCTGTCACGAGATGAGAGGAGTTGAAGCAGAGTTGTAAAGTTGCCATCAGTCATCTTTCCCATGTAACGGCAGACCTTGCTGGGTCAGATACTGCAGCGTTTCAATTATCTGCATTAGGGATCTCTGGGCCAGTACCTGTCCTTGGCATCATTGTTTGCTCAGCTGGGCATTAACGTCACATGCCTTATTGCGGTAAAGCAAGTTTGCACTGGCAATTTTCTGGCCAATCTCCTTGAATTTTGACATTTTCATCATCAAGTCTTGTTCTGCTGCTACTGCACAGGTATGACATAATACACCATCCACATTTGGTTCAACATGGAGCCATGGAAACTCTTTAAACCAATTTGCCTGAAACTTGAGAGATCTACATTTCAAATTCTGTATTGGCAAAGAAGAAAGGTCTCTAGGATGGTTAGGTTTCTTTAGCAATTAAATTGTCAGTGGAGCTCCTGCAGAGGGAGGTGTCAAAGAAGTCCCTACATGTATGGAACAAGGTGCTTCATCATTCCTGTATGATGAGGACAAAGAATTATCAGCTGGGAAAACTTCATTTCCACATGGACTACCACTGGTCAACACTGGAGTGGCTGGTCTAGTAGCTGATGATGACAAAATGGGACAACCTGGTGGTGCAGATGTCATGGCTCGATTTCCTGATCTGGTTGGTGTCATGAATGGACTTTCTCGTCTCGGTGGAGATGTCATGCCTGGACTTCCTGATTGGATTGCAGATGTCTTGATGGGACTAGTAGCAGATGTAGTAACCGGACTTTCTGGTGTGTTTGTAGTCGTGTTAATTGGACGGGTACTGGTAGCATAGGATGGCAAGGCCACACTGCCTGGGCTGTGAGTGGAAGGAGATGAACAATAATGTTACAAAAAATTCAATCATTCAAGATAGTAAACAACAAAGGTGATTTAAACAGCAGCTATTTCATGTAGTTACTTTTCGATAAAACCCCACCGCCCCAGTCCACTTAATTCCGTGTGTCTCCATTTAATTCATGAAGTTGCCGGCACTGTCACATCGTTCATTTTCGGACAATACAATGGAACAGTCTGAAGAAGGGCAATGATAGACACAAAAAGCTGGAGTAACTCAGCGGGACAGGCGGGGTCTCTGGAGAGAAGGAATGGGTGATGTTTCGGATCTTCGACAGACTGGCAAGGGAAACAAAAGATATAGATGATGATGTATTGTTGAGAGATAAAGAACAATGAATGCAAAAGAGTTACCATTATAAAGCAAACAGACCTGTGTTCGCTGTTCGTTGGACGAAAACGAGCAGCTGGTGCGACTTGGGTGGAGGAGGGATAGACAGAGAGGGAATGCCTGGGTTACTTGAAGTCAGATAAATCAATATTCATACCACTGTGCTGTAAGCTGCCCAAGTGAAATATGAAATGCTGTTCCTCCAATTTGCATTTAGCCTCACTCTGACTGGAGGAGACATCGGACAGAAAGGTCAGTGTGGTAATGGGAAGTGTTTAGCAACCGGGAGATTAGATAGGTCCAGGTAGCAACCGGGAAAGTCGCGATTCGAAATGTCACCCATTCCTTCTCTCCAGAGATGCCGTCTGACCCTCTGAGTTACTCCAGCTTTTGATGTCTATCTTTGAGGTAAACCAGCAACTGCAGTTTCTTCCGTTGTACAACAGAACAGTACAAGGAGCGGTTAATGTTAGAGGCTGCTCACTAACCTCACTATGTTTACATCATCCTCTGTAGCAATGGATAAATATAATTTGGTTACCGTATTATTGACTACAACCACACGTTTAAAATGACTGCTCTTTAATTCTCAACCACTGGATATTTGCCTGGAAACATATTGCATGTTTTCGTTCAGTGAGATAATTCAATTTTAATAGATTGAGCTGTTAAATCCGGCGCCACTTTACAACAAACTAAACAACCTATAATTTAAATAGAGCAATTAGGATGGATAATAAAATTCCCAAGACTATTTCACATATATAATTCCAGCACCACTTCACACTGAGCTGTCCGTGATGTTGTTCGGATAAAACACTGTTTGAAATAATTTAAACTTTGAAATTAATCCTCGCAGCCTAATGTACACTTTGGGCTAAGAATTGATCTAACATTGCTAATGTCATTGTATTCTTTCTCAACCAGGTAGAGGTAAAAGGCGTTTAAAAAAGAATTGGGTAGCAACATGGATACATAGAACATCGAATAGAGAACAGTTTATCTTTAACGATATCATGTTTAAATTTAGAAAAAATCAGGAGTGACATTGTTGAACCCTTGGTTAAATTTGATAAGACTTGGGGGAATTTATTGAACATTTTCATACAACATAAATTGCTCCCTCTTGAACCGTTGTAAATATTATTTTACCTGTATAGGGTGGAATGGACTTGACGACAAACAGACTTAAAGTGTTGAAATTCTCAGATCAGATTCTGTTTTGCTTTGCTTTGTTTTATTTATTTATTTTATTTATTTTATTTTTATTCTTATTTTGTCATTATTATTTTATTTTTTTAGTTTGTTTTTTCCTTTTTTCTTTTTCTTTTTGTCTTTCTATCTTTGTGTTTTTTTTTACAGTTATAAGTTTCCTTTTATAGATTTAACCATATTTAACTTAGAGATCGGGAGGTCTATATTCATTGTGTATTTTGACACTGGTCTCATATTAGGTTATACCTGTTATTAATGTAATCCTGATCCCTATGTATCAATACCATTGTTATGTTTATCATTATTCTTTTTGCTCTGTTTTTTATGGTTTATTTTGGGGGGGGTTTTGGAAAAAAAAGCAATAAAAAGATTTTAAAAGAAAGAAGAGAGAACAGTATAGCAACGGAACGGGCCCTTCAGCCCACAATGTTTGTGCCGAACATGATGCCAAATCAAATTGATCGTATCTACCTGTACACGACCCATAAATCTTCCCGCACTACCCTGTAACTATCTAAAAGCCTATTGAACACAATTATCATCTCTGCCTTCACCACCACCCCTGGCAGTAAATAGGATAGGGGAGGTTTGGAGAAATATGGGTCAAACGCGGGTGAATGGGACCAGCTTGGAAGGCCATCTGTATCGGCATGGCCGAGATGGGCCGAAGGACCTGTTAGCGTCCTTCATGACTATGATTCCACAGCTATTTCCACCACGTTTCCCATGCCGTTTTCAGCTGGGAAGGGAGCTTACTATCTGGAGAAGATTCTAGTGAAAGCACCGATTCCATCGGCACCTGTACGATCATACTCCAATACCAGAATTAATGTACATTAGTTAGCCATCTGTTGCTAGATGGCTAACAGATGGGAATCTTTGCTTATATAACATTACACAGGTTCATTGACAGAATCAAAACACAAAACATTGGAACTTTCCGCCTACAAGTTCTGTCCTCGCATTGACATCAATATTTACAAGTATGAATTGTTAGTTTACGATTGTGTCTGTGTTTAAATTGTCATGTCAACTTTTTTATTTCCCCCAAGTTATTACAGAGGCGAATAGAAATACATTGGAAAACCTGAACATAATAGTTGTGCTTTCTCGCCAATTTAAAATTTAGTCAGCTTTAGCTCGACTTCTTTAGAACATCGATATTTCAGTTAGAAGTTAAAACTGGAAAGTTTGTGTTTAAAAGCTGGTTACATTACAAAGTTCAAATTGTTAAATCATTGAAAATTTGCCAGAAATTAAGTTTCAATTAGTAAATATGATTTCTGTTATTTTTATGACAAATTTATCTAATGCACTTAAAACGCCGAAGGGAACTTTGACCCTAAAATGTACATTGGATTGAAGTTTGTTTCCTATCATTAATTGCAAACTGTAGAGCCGATGAATGTCACAAGCGTCTGTAATGATATAAGTGCAAGTCCCGGGGAAACTATATGATTAAGTAGCATTCTTTCATGGATGGTATCACTGAATACGAACGGGCTGCTCACTCATAATTTGGAAGATTTTCTGCAGTTTCTTCCATGCAATAATATTCATGCAAAATATAAAAGTGAAATGAGAAAAGATAGGTAGTTGATCAGCGCTTTAAATATACCTTTTGGAAAGTGGTACCCGCATGAAAAATGAATGCAGTGTTCTTTGTCTCTCCTTTTGAAATGAAGTATTAATTTGAAATGAAATATTCACATCCAGGGACCCCAGGATGCCCTTCCAGTTGAGATTATATTATAATCCCGAACCAGATTATATTATAATCGTTATAATATAAGATTATTAAGGGTTTGGATGCACTAGAGGCAGGAAACATGTTCCAAATGTTGGGAGTCCAGAACGAGGGGCCACAGTTTAAGAATAAGGGGTGAGCCATTTAGTACGGTGAAGAGGAAACACTTTTTCACCCAGAGAGTTGTGAGTCTGTGGATTTCTCTGCCTCAGAGGGCGGAGGTGGCTGGTTCTCTGGATACTTTGAAGGGAGAGCTAGTAGGGCTCTTACAGATAGGAGAGACAGGGGATATGGGGAGAAGGCAGGAACAGGGTACTGATTGGGGATGATCAGCCATGATCACATTGAATGACGGTGCTGGCTCAAAGGGCCGAATGGGCTACTCCTGCACCTATCGGTTATTTTTGAAACAGAAACATAGAAAATAGGTGCAGGATGAGGCCATTTGGTCCTTCGAGCCAGTACCGCCATTTATTGTGATCATGGCTGATCGTCCAATCAATACCCGTGCCTGCCTTCTCCCCATATCCCTTGATTCCAGTAGCCCATAGAGCTCTATCTAACTCTCTCTTAAATCCATCCAGTGACTTGGCCTCCACTGCCTCTGTTGAAGGGAATTCCACAAATTCACAACTCTCTGGGTGAAAAAGTTTTTTCTCACCTCAGACTTAAATGGCTTCCCCTTTATTCCAAGATTGTGGCCCCTGGTTCTGGAGTTGCCCAACATTGGGAACATTTTTCCAATTGTCTATTGAGGCAGGGGCTCATACGCACATCCTCCAACACCATCCACCACACCCAGCCTCCCGATGCAGTCTCCACCATCGGCAACAACAAGTGCAGATCAGACGACTGACCCGCCAAATACTTGCGCTCAGTCGACCAAGGCCCTCCAGATGTCCTGGTTGCTGGGCTCTTTGAACCCCCTCTTCTTTGACTGACCCTCCAATCCTAAGCCACCTCCATCAATAAGAGTGAGGCCACACTCAAAAGTGAACACCTTATATTCCACTTGGGTATTTAACAAACCAACTGCATGAACATTGAATCCTCCCATTTAGCTAAATGCTGATGAATGAAAGGGACACAGTTTAAGATTAAGGGACCGAATACCTGCAAATTATTGAACGGATCACTTCCAGACTAACACAAATGTAACCCAGGTATCATTGGTTACTCTCGCGCTTGCCAGCAATGTTGGCAATTGCTGGCAAGCATTCTGATCGATATCTTCTGCAAACAAGGACAAATGAGAAATATACCAAGTTAAAAGTAGAAGAATAACATTTTCTGATCAGCACCAAGAGTACAAATTAAGTATACAAATCAAAATTCTTCAGAAAACAAACCATTGAGTTTTTCCAAGCAACTTACATCTTATCTTAGTGCATGGTCATAGTTTGTAAGTTACAGTACGCAAAATAATCTTTTTAAGGGACAGAAGTTTAGGGGTAATATGAGGGGGAACTTCTTTACGCAGAGAGTGGTGGCGGTGTGGAATGAGCTCCCAGTGGAAGTGGTGGAGGCAGGTTCATTGGTATCATTTAAAAATAAATTGGATAGGCATATGGATGAGAAGGGAACGGAGGGTTATGGTACGAGTGCAGGCAGGTGGGACTAAGGGGAAAAAAATTTGTTCGGCATGGACTTGTAGGGCCGAGATGGCCTGTTTCCGTGCTGTAATTGTTATATGGTTATATGGTTATATTTAGCACTAATAACATTTAACATATTATATTATTCTAGGCATTATTTGGACTAATTCCATTTCTTAATACTAAATTAATTAAATTAATAAGATTATTTTTTTGACAGTTCAGACAATGAATGACTTTCCATTAAAAAACGCAACTACCCCATGAGAATAGTCACACTGCTTCACCCTTGGGATACTAAATGTAACGGCTCAGCGAATCTGTGATTGGGTTTCCATGCAGAGAAGGGAGGCACAGTGGCACAGATGGTAGAGTTGCTGTCTCACAACGCCAGAGACCCAGGTTTGATCCTCGACTCTGCTCAGTCTACCTAAACCTACCTGATCTCCCAATTGCTAAAGACTTTAATTCCCCCTCCCATTCCCATACTGACCATTTTGGTCTGGGCCTCCTCCAATGTCAGTCAAGCCCAGCACGAATTGGAGGAACAGCACTACACATTTCACTTGAGTAGCAGTATGAATATTGACTCCAAATAACCCTTGATTTCCCTCTCTCTCCATCCCCCCCCCCCTTCCAAATTACAATTATATCAGGTGCCATTCCAAATGGCCATGCGTGTGGATCAGATGCAGCCTGCATCGGCACGGAGTGGCGGTACAACTGTGGAGGGCATCGACACATCGCCTGGTCAGGCTGACCCCTGCAACTCCAACTCACTGCCATCTCCTGGACAATGTGCACCTCCTGGACAATGTGCCTTTATGGCCAATTTGAGGCTCTCACATTTTTAATAACTCTGAACTTGAAGGGCACAAGATGTCGCTGGAAACATGGCGACTCTCGTGTAGTGCCTCAATGTGATCTACTAATCTCACACTCTTGTACTTCAGTATGGGTGTGCCCCATTTACAACAAGATTGTTACTGAACTGTGTACAAAACATGAGTTTCACTCTACCTAGGCACACGAAACAATAAAATACCATTGAATCATTAAATGTGAGAAACATAGAAAATGGCTTTCAAAATGATGCACCTTTTGGCGACCACTTCATTTCAAGTATTATGTTCAGTTCCCAATAAATTGCTGTTTCCTTATGGATATCTCAGAGCAAAATGATATTTATTTACCTTGAATAATGTGGTGAATTGCTTCCCCTGGTTCATCAATTCTGAGAGCTTCTTCAAAAGGCACTATTTTTGGTTTTCTTTTCGGCCAATTAATCTTCCCTTTGATCTGACATCAAGAACAATGAAGAAAAGTATTTGAATGCACAAAAACAAACAAAAAACAGTGAATTGTCCATGGCTGGCATGAGGAATTAAAGGGAGTGTTAACAAGCACATAAGTTGTCAGATATAGTTTTTGACCTGAAGAATGGGAGCATTTAGAACTCAAAGGAGAACCAATAAATTGATAAAGAAATGCCAGATGGAATACAAGACAAGGTGTGCAAAATCATTAGGATAGAATAAACCTTTTACCCAGAGTAGGGGAAATTAAGAACCAGGGGACATAGATTTAAGGTGAGGGGCAATATTCAAGAGAATCTGGAGGGTCGACCATCTCCACAGGGTGGTGCGTATATAGAAGGAGCTGCCAGAGTAGATAGTAAAAACATGTACTATAACAGCATTTAAAAAAACACTTGGACAGGCACATGTGGATAGGAAAGATTTGAA
Source organism: Leucoraja ocellata (assembly GCA_036785375.1). Lineage (NCBI taxonomy): Eukaryota > Metazoa > Chordata > Chondrichthyes > Rajiformes > Rajidae > Leucoraja > Leucoraja ocellata. Next base: position 715,677 of record JAWMAR010000515.1, on the reverse strand, counting down.
GAAATATGGGCCAAATGTGAACAAATGGGACTAGAAAAAATCTTGCTTGGCAAGGATAAGGTGGGCCGAAAGGCCAGTTTCCATGCCTCGAATGGTGAGAACATAAAATGGACTGCAGGAGGAAAATGCTAAGTATGGCAGGTGTGGGCTCTTACAGGCAGAGACAGGAGAATTAAAGATGGGGAATGGCAGAGAAGTTAAATAATTCCTTAAAGTTTGCCTTAAAGAAATAATACAGGTTTACGAGAGAATGTGAAATGGAAGGAACGGAGTCTTAATCAATAAAAGTGAAAAAGAGTAGTCTCCAGACTTAACTATAAACCTTTACGCAAGACATGTAATGCTGAGGCTCTATAAGGAGGGATGCATCGCTGAAACTCTATAAGGATCTGGTCAGCCTGCATTTGGAGTACTGTGGGCAAATTTGGACCTCTCTAGAGAGGGTCCAGATGAGGTTTACAAGAATGATTCAGGAATGAGTGGGTTAATATATTAGCATATGTGAGTACTGGGCCTCTACTCTCTGGAGTTTTGAAGGATGAGGGGGATCACATTGAAACTTACAGAATAATGAAAGGCATAGATAGAGTGAATGTGGAAAGGATTGGTGACCCTATTACCTATATAAGGTATCAACTGTTGTGTCAAACATGTCTCTAAACCGAGGTTTAATTTAGTTTATTACAACAATCTTTATTAACACTCGAGTAACTTAAAACATGCATGCAAACACTTGACTTTAATTACTTCTCCTTTACTATTTCAACGTATCACTTCTTAAACTAAATCACAGTCAGATATTGCCCCTATGAATGAATTGGACAGATTCACTCTGTTGGTAGCGGGGTTTGTCTCCTCTGAGCTTTGAACTCGGGTCCCTCCTTCTTGTGATGGTTGTTCCCGGGTTGTCGCTGCCCATGTCTCAGATATGAAAGCCCTTCTTTTATACTAACTTTCCTTCAATCTCCTAAAGGAAGCCTTTGGCCAAACCCAAGGCTCTCATAATTCTAAAGTCAACCATTTTGAGTTCTTACTCATCCAAGTGCTGAATATACAAAGCGCATCTTCGTTCCTTATCAAAATTTTCATTCTGATCATACAGTTCATTTGCAAAATAGCCGTTCCCAGCCACCTTATCTTCACAAGGCTATACTGCCTAGCAATTAAATTACGTGCAGTTCTGTTCTCACCAGATGTTCATCATGTGACCATTTTCACAGTGTTTCTTTGTTCACCTGTTCCCAGGGTTTTGATCTGTCTGTCTCTAGCTAGCAGCATCCTCCCAAACCCTGTCGGAATACTTAACATCCAGTCCCAGGCTATAAGATGTTTCCTCTGGTTGGAGAGTCTTGGACCAGAGGTCAGAGCCTTGGACTTAAAGGGTGCTCTTTTAGAAAGAGGAGGTGGAAGAATTGATTTATTCAGATGGTATTTAATGTGTACAATTCTTGGCCACTGAGGGCTGTGGAGGCCAAGTCAGTGGATATTTTTAAGGCGGAGATAGACAAATTCTTGATTAGAACGGGTGTCAAGGGAGATGGGGAGAAGACAGGAAAATGGGATTAGGAGGAAGAGATCAGCCATGATTGAATGGCAGTGGACCCAATGGGCCAAATGGCCCAATTCTACTCCTAGAGCGTGAACTTTACCTGCGTTGTATTATTGATAGCATTCTGATTGATATTTTCTGCAAACAAGGATAAATGAGAAATATACCAAGTTAAAAGTAGACAAATAACATTTTCTGATCTGCACCAAAAGTGAAAACTAATTATCCAAATCAAAATTCTTCATAAAATAAAGCCATTGAGTTTTTCCAATCAACTTACAAACTATGACCCTGCACTAAGATGTAAGTCATAGTTTGCAAAATATATTTTGTATATTTAGCTCTAATGGCATTTACCATATTGTATTATTCTAGGCATTATTTGGACTAATTCCATTTCTGAATACTAAATTAATTAAAATAATATTAGATAATAATTTTTTTTGACAGTTCAGACAATGAATGACTTTCCATTCAAAAACACAACTACCCATGAGAATAGTCACACTGCTTCACACTTGGGACACTAAATGTAACGGCTCTGCAAACCAGTTGGCTAAACTATGATTGGGTTTCCATGCAGAGAAGGGAGGCACAGTGACACAGATGGTAGAGTTGCTGTCCCACAACGCCAGAGACCCAGGTTCAATCCTCGACTCTGCTCAGTCTACCTAAACCTACCTGATCTCCCAATTGCTAAAGACTTTAATTACCCCTCCCATTCCCATACTGACCTTTTTGGTCTGGGCCTCCTCCAATGTCAGAGTCAAGCCCAGCACGAATTGAAGGAACAGCACCACACATTTCACTTGAGTAGCGGTATGAATATTGACTACAAATAACCCTTGGTTTCCTTCTCTCTCCATCCCTCCCTCTTCCAAATTCCAATTAGATCAGGCGCCGTTCCAAATGGCCATGCGTGTGGATCAGAAGCAGCCTGCATCAGCACGGAGCGGCGGTACAACTGTGGAGAGCATCGACACATCGCCTGGTCAGGCTGACCCCTGCAACTCCAACCCACTGCCACCTCCTGGACAATGTGCCTTTATGGCCAAGTTGAGGCTCTCACATTTTTTAATAACTCTGAACTTGAAGGGCACAAGATGTCGCTGGAAACATGACGACTCTTGTGTAGTGCCTCAATGTGATCTACTAATCTCACACTCTTGTACTTCAGTATGGGGTGTGCCCCATTTACAACAAGATTGTTACTGAACTGTGTACAAAACATGAGTTTCACTCTACCTAGGAACACGAAACAATAAAATACCATTGAGTCATTAAATGTGAGAAACATAGAAAATGGCTTTCAAAATGATGCACCTTTTGGTGACTACTTAATTTCAAGTATTATGTTCAGTTCCCAATAAATTGCTGTTTCCTTATGGATATCTCAGAGCAAAATGATGTTTATTTACCTTGAACAATTGGAATTGCTTCACCATCAATTCCGAGTGCTTCGTCAAAAGGCACTATTTTTGGTTTCATTTTCGGCCAATTAAGCTTCCCTTTGATCTGACATCAAGAACAATAAAGAAAAGTATTTGAATGCACAAAAACAAACAAAAAACGGTAAATTATTCATGGCTGGCATGAGGAATTAAAGGGAGTGTTAACAAGCACATAAGTTGTCAGATATAGTTTTTGACCTGAAGAATGGGAGTATTTAGAACTCAAAGGAGAACCAATAAATTGATAAAGAAATGCCAGATGGAATATAAGACAAGATGTACAAAATCATGAGGATGAATGCACAACCTTTTACCCAGAGTAGGGGAAATCAAGAACCAGGGGACAAAGATTTCAAGTGAGGTGCAATATTGAAGAGGAACTTGAGGGTCGACCATTTTCACAGGGTGGTGCGTATATAGAAGGAGCTGCCAGAGTAGATAGTTAAAACATGTACTATAACAGCATTTAAAAAACACTTGGACAGGCACATGTGGATAGGAAAGATTTGAAGAGATATGGGCCAAATGTGAGCAAATGGGACTAGAAAAAATCTCGCTTGGCAAGGATAAGGAGGGCAGAAAGGCCAGTTTCCATGCCTCGAATGGTGAGAACATAGAATGGACTGCAGGAGGAAAATGCTAAATAAGGCAGGTGTGGGCCGTTACAGGCAGAGACAGGAGAATTAAAGATGGGGAATGGCAGAGAAGTTAAATAATTCCTTAAAGTTTTTCTTAAAGAAATAATACAGGTTTACGAGAGAACAAAAAGCAAGTGAGAATGAGAAATGGAAGGAACGGAGTCCTAATCAATAAAAATGAAAAAGAGTAGTCGACAGACTTAACTATAAACCTTTACGCAAGACATGTAATGCTGAGGCTCTATAAGGCTCTATAAGGAGAGATGCAACGCTGAGGCTCTATAAAGCACTGGTCAGCCTGCATTTGGAGTACTGTGAGCAAATTTGGGCCCCATATCTGAGGAAGGATGTGCTGGCTCTGGAGAAGGTCCAGAGGAAGTTTACAAGAATGATTCAGGAATGAGTGGGTTAAGACATTAGCGTTTAACAGTACTAGGCCTCTGCTCGCTGGAGTTTTGAAGGATGAGGTGACATCACATTGAAACTTACAGAATAATGAAAGGCATGGATAGAGTGAATGTGGAAAGGATTGGTGACCCTATTATCTCTATAGGGTATCAACTGACGTGTCAAACAAGATTCTAAACTGAGGTTTAATTCAGTTTATTACAACAATCTTTATTAACACTCGAGTAACTTAAAACATGCATGCAAACACTTGACTTCAAATAACTTCTCCTTTACTTTACTATTTCAACTTATCACTTCTTAAACTAAGTCACAAAGTCAGATATTGCCTCTATGAATGAATTGGACAGATTCACTCTGTTGGAAGGGGGTTTGTCTTCTGTGAGCTTTGAACTCAGGTTTCTCCTTCTTGTGATGGTTGTTCCCGGGTTGTCGCTGCCCATGTCTCAGACCCCTTATCCCTTTAGCCACAAGGGCCACATTAAATATGGCCAATAATCTGGCCTCAACTACCTTCTGTGGCAGAGAATTCCACAGATTCACCACTCTCTGTGTAAAAATATATTTTCTCATCTCGTTCCTAAAAGACTTCCCTCTTATCCTTAAACTGTGACCCCTTGCTCTGGACTTCCTCAACATCGGGAATAATCTTCCTGCATCTAGCCTGTCCAACTCTTTAAGAATTTTTTAAGTTTCTATGAGATCCTGCCTCATGTTTCTTAACTTTAGCGAGTACAAGCCAAGACTACCCAGTCTTTCTTTATATGAAAGTCCTGCCATCCCAGGATTCAGTGTCTGGTGAACCTTCTCAGTACTCCCTCTATGGCAAGAATGTATTTCCTCGTTAGGAGACCAAAACCGTATGCAGCAATACTCCAGGTGTGATCTCACCAAGACCCTGTACAACTGCAGTAGAACCTCCCTGCACCTATACTCAAATCCTTTTGCTATGAATGCGAACATACCATTCCCGTTCTTCACTGCCTGCTGCACCTGCATGCCTACTTTCAATGACTGGTGTACCATGACACCCAGGTCTCGTTGCATCTCCCCTAATCGGCCACCATTCAGATAATAGTTTACTTTCCTGTTTTTGCCACCAAAGTGGATAACCTCACATTTATCCACATTATACTGCATCAGCCATGCATTTACCCACTCACCCAAGCACTCACCCACCCAAGTCACCAAGTCTCCTAGCATCCTCCTCACAGCTAACACTGCCCCCCAGCTGCGTGTCATCCACAAACTTGGAGATGTTGCATTTAATTCCCTCATCCAGACCATTAATATACATTGTAAATAGCTGGGGTCCCAGCACTGAGCCGTGCAGTACCTCACTAGTCACAGCCTGCCATTCTGAAAATGACCCGTTTACTCCTACTCTTTGCTTCCTGTCTGCCAGCCAGTTCTCTATCCACATCAATAGTGAACGCATTTATAATAGAGCACATAATACCATGTGCTTATATTTGCATACAAATCTCTTATGTGGGACCTTGTCGAAAGCCTTCTGAAAGTCCAGATATAACACATCCACTGGTTCTCCCTTATCAACTCTACTAGTTACACCCTCGAAAAATTCTATAAGATTCGTCAGATATGATTTACCTTTCATAAATCCATGCTGACTTTGTCCAATGAATTCACCTCTTTCCAAATGTGCTACTATCCCATCTTTAATAACGGACTCCAGAATTTTCCCCACCACCGATGTTAGACTAACTGGTTTGTAATTCCCCGTTTTCTACTCCCTCCCTTTTTAAAAAGTGGGGTTACATTAGCTACCCTCCAATCCTCAGGAACTACTCCAGAATCTAAAGTTTTGAAAAATTATCACTAATGCATCCACTATCTCTGGAGCTACTCTGAGATGCAACTTATCTAGCCCTGGGGATTTATCGGCCATTAATGCATTCGATTTACCTAACAATCTAATCTGGATTTCACTCAGTTCCTCCATCTCATTTAACCACCGGACCCTTGTTATTTCCGGCAGTTTATTTATGTCTTCTTTAGTGAAGACAGAACCAAAGCAGTTATTCAATTGGTCTGCTATGTCCTTGTTCCCCATGATCAATTTGCTTGTTCTGACTGCAAGGGATCATCATTTGTTTTAACTAATCTTTTCCTCTTCACATATCTATAAAAGCTTTTGCAGTCAGTTTTTCTTTCATAATCTATTTTCCCTTTCCTAATTAAGCCCTTTGTACGCCTCTGCCGGACTCTGAATTTCTCCCAGTCCCCTGGTAGGATGCTTTTCTGGCTAATCTGTATGCTTCATCTTTTGTTGTGATACTATCCCTGATTTCCCTTGTTATCCACGGATGCACTACCTTCCCTGATTTATTCTTTTGCCAACATGGGATGAACAATTGTTGAAGTTCATCCATGCAGTCATTAAATGCCTTGCATTGCATATCCACCGTCAACCCTTTAAGAATCAATTGCCGGTCTATCTTGGCCAACTCACGTCTCATACCCTCAATGATTGTTGTGATAAACTAAATTAAACCTCAGTTTAGAGTCTTGTTTGACACATCAGTTGATACCGTATAGAGATAATAGGGTCACCAATCCTTTCCACTTTCACTCTCTCTATGCCTTTCATTATTCTGTAAGTTTAAATGAGATCCCCCACCCATTGTTGTGTCAAGGGAGATGGGGAGAAGGCAGGAAAATGGGATTAGGAGGCAGAGATCAGTCATGATTGAATGGCAGTGGACCCAATGGGCCAAATAGCCCAATTCTATTCCTGTATCTTGTCAACTTTACCTGCGTTATGTTATAGATAGCATTAGTTTAGAATTAATAAACTACGTATACATTCACTGAAAACTTCAGTTTAGAAATTGATATGAATGTTATTCAAATTGATTGATGTTAAAACAATTTGTGCATCTATATTACTACCCACCAAGTTTATGATTTTCAATATTCTACTTGTTTTTGATTCATTCATTTCCTCCTTTCCGCTGCAAAGACAAAAATATACATATTTCTAATAATTTTAACATTTTAATTAATTAAGTCCCAGTCAATATTTGTGCTGGCAATGCCATCACTGATTTCCCATACTTCATTTCAGCTATTGATACAGCTGTATCTCTTGTAAGTTGGTGGTTCTCAAAGGAAAGCCACCGAGAATGCATTTGTCTACTGGGATACTGCAACAAAACCTCTCAGCTAGGACATAGAGGGACGCAGGATGAAATCTGTAGGACATGTACTCAGAATGTCACCAGAACGTGCACCTAAGATAGCAATGATATGGCAAGCTGACGGAAGAAGGAATAGAAGCCGACCAAAACTCGCATGGAGGCGAAAATTCCAGAAGATTTTGGAAACCCGGGATGCTAACCTATCAAGGGCGGAAGACGTTGAACATAACCAAACAGAATGGCGAAAGTTTGCTCAACAGTGTGGGAGGAACTAAGCCCAAGTCTAAGTCCAGCAACTACCTCTTAAGGTGCAAACTTTCACTAGTGTTATGATTCAAGCAGCATACTCGTTCGTAACAACCCAAACTCTTGATTAGATCAGGAATGAGGATGGATGGACTCTCTCTCTCTCTCTCTCTCTCCTTTTGCTAAACGGTCTATTGTGTAGCAAGCATCCTTTGGTTTCAGATTGATACCACTCTTTTTCTTTAACAGATCAATTTACTCACAGATCTCTCTACTAATTATCTAAGTTATAAGCAATCATTTCTCAACCATATTTTTCACAGACATTGGAACTGTAGTTAAATGCAGCATAAAATCATAAAACTCAATTGCTATCAAAGCCACGAACAAAATTTATTAAATTAAATCAGAGCTAGATAGGATTTATCTTCGCAACCCCTGCCCCTCTCTCTCTTCCTCTTGCCCCACCTGGAATGCGCGCTCACAATCCCACCCCACCCCCCATGATCACAATGAATGGCGGTGCTGGCTCGAAGGGCCGAATGGCCTCCTCCTGCACCGTTTACAAAACAAAACACAACCCAGAGCAGTACACAGGAGCCGGCCCTTCGGCCCACACACAGTGCCTATGCCCAAGATAAACTAATTTCTACCTGCACACCATCCTGATCCAGGTGCTCACCAGCCCAGTTAAGGTCAGCAGCTTGCTCGACTCGCTGAAAAACACAATCAAAACATCGCCCAAAACAATAGCAAAAAAATGAAGATAGTAACAAAAGTAAAAGTGAGACAGAAGGGGTGAACTTCGCCCAAAATAACAAAAAAATAAGAATAACTAGACCAAGTGCAGACCCGTTGGATATACTCCCCATTGGATCCCTGTCACACGGGAGGCCTGGTCCCCCAACACAACCCGTTCCACAATGCAATATTGCACCACTAACCCATAGCCCCCACGGGAGGCGTGGCATGGCGGGGTCGAGGGGAGAGGGCGGGGCTGAGGGGAGAGGGCGGGGCTGAGTGGGGAGGGCGGGGCCGAGGGGAGAGGGCGGGGCTGAGGCCGGCCCTCCCCACCAAAGATCGTAGAGGGACAAGATAGACCACTCCTCGAAAAACGCGTAGTATGACGTGTGTGACCGTCGACGCCATATTGTTAAGCATTTATTGGGCTGTAATGGCGTCCTCAGCTAAATCTACATCTCACTGCTCCGCTATCAACTGTTCTAATCGTAAATCTAAACGACCAGAGCTGTCATTCTTTAGGTTCCCCAATAAAAAAGAAAGGTAAGAATATATTATTATAATTTTCAGTCGATATTCTGTCGTGAAAATGTTATTTTCTGTTCTCCCATCAACAGCCATTGGGAAATGGGTTTGTCGGTACATTATAAAGTTATTAGACTTATGTTTAATAGATCTTTACTTACCATAATAATAAAGACAGTTTTAACACTTCTGTACATTTTAGGTTTTGTTCTTGTAAGGGATTTATTTCCAAAATATGGCCCGCGGACACATTAGGCCCAGTGGCCACGGGATTTTTCGAGCTCAGATTCGTGTCCGAGAATGCGGCGGCTGTTACCTATTATATCCCTCGAATTGCCGAGACATCACAAGCAAAGATCACAAGCCCGCCCATTCAAATATTATACAACTCTGCTCTATCATCTTTGGGTGCAATGGTGGGTCGGGGGGTTAGGCGGCGGCGGCCGCAATCAAAGATACGAGAGCAGCTCTGCTCTATAATCTTTGGTCGGAATGGGACGGCTGCGCGTTATAATGTGCTATCGTTCCACTCCCTCTCCCCCTTCTCCCTCTCCCCCATCTCCCTGTCCCCCTTCTCCCTCTCCCCCCTTCTCCCTCTCCCCCCTTCTCCCTCTCCCCCCTTCTCCCTCTCCCCCCTTCTCCCTCTCCCCCCTTCTCCCTCTCCCCCCTTCTCCCTCTCCCCCCTTTTCCCCTTCTCCCTCTCCCCATCTCCCTCTCCCCATCTCCCTCTCCCCATCTCCCTCTCCCCATCTCCCTCTCCCCATCTCCCTCTCCCCATCTCCCTCTCCCCCTTCTCCCTCTCCCCCTTCTCCCTCTCTTCTGTCTCCCCTCTCTTTCGATCTCTCTCTCCCCTCTTTTCTCTCGATCTCTCTCTCTCCCTCTCTTCTCTCGATCTGCCTCCCTTCCCTCTCTCCCTCCCTTACCTCTTCGTGAGAGTTGGCAGCTCTGCTATGCCTTGGGTCCAAAAGAGGATAGAAAGAAAATACTTAATGGTCTTTGTAAGAAGATTTTAATAAGCTCTTCTACATTTAAGGTAAATTGACATATTAGAGGCAAAATACATCTTCAACATACAGATCTCCACACAACTGAAAACAATTGCATTTAAGTGATATATCATCCATTGTTCAGGCATGTAGTTATGATCATCTTTCTTCTTATTAGTTAATCCTAAATGATATCTCCTGTAATTTCAGATGTCAACAGTGGGTCCAGAATACTCATCGACAAGATCTCCTGCACCGAACTGCAGAGTATTTGTCAAATAACTGCCGTCTTATGTACATTGTGTGAAATTGTGATTTGTTAACTGCACAAAACTAATGCAAATGGCGATACATGCCTGCATTTGGCCCATACCCCTCTAAACCTGTCCTAACCATCAAATAACCTAACAGAACTGTCATGAGGAAAGATTTAAAAGACTAGGCTTGTATTCACTGGAGTTTAGAAGGATGAGGGGGGATCTTATCATATTGTTTACAGTGTACTATGTTTACAGATTCTGTTGTGCTGCTGAAAGTAAGAATTTAATTGTTCTATCTGGGACAAGCTAGATGCAGGAAAATTGTTCTACATGACAATAAAACCCTCTTGTTAGATGCAAGGGGATCTTATAGAAACATCTAAATGAATAAAAGGACTGAACAAGCTAGATACAGGAAAAATGTTCCCAATGTTGGGCGAGTCCAGAACCAGGGGCCACAGTCTTAGAACAAAGGGGAGGCCATTTAAGACTGAGGTGAGAAAAAACTTTTTCACCCAGAGAGTTGTGAATTTGTGGAATTCCCTGCCACAGAGGGCAGTGGAGGCCAAATCACTGGGTGGATTTAAGAGAGAGTTAGATAGACCTCTAGGGGCTAGTGGAATCAAGGGGTATGGGGAGAAGGCAGGCATGGGTTATCGATTGGGGCTGATCAGCCATGATCACAATGAATGGCGGTGTTGGGTCGAAGTGCCAAATGGCCTCCTCCTGCACCTATTTTCTATATTTCTAAAACACTCATCCAGCAATCCTCGAGCCCACCAGCTCATCCCGTAGTCAATTCATCAGCTTTTCCTTAAGAACTTCCATCAGTTCTTGCAAAAGAATGACAATCAGCCAATCTCGATTACCCTCAGCCCATCAAGCAGTCCCTTAATTCGCACAGAAGTCTGAACTATTGAATGCTCACTGCATCTCTTTCCATGTCAGCAAGTTAATATCCAGCTGCATATGAACCATGTGAAAAAGGAATAAATAGATGCATGTGGTGCAGTGATTTGTGCAGCACTATAGGCCTGGAGACCAAGAGGAGTTCACCATTGAACGGAGTTTGAACGGGGGGCTTGAGGCCCCCGACCGAGGAAGAACAAAAGGAAGGGACTTGAACTTTATTTCGCCTTCCATCACAGTGAGGAATGTGTAGGAGTCACTTTGGTGAATGTCCGTATTAAAATGTGTTTTTGAGTGCTGTTGCTTTTAATTGTATGACTGACCTGGCCAATGAAATTCCTCGTATATTGCAAAACATACTTGGAAAATAAAATCTGATTATGATTCTGAAAAGCCTTTCCCTTCCATACTCTTTCCTCTCTTTGATCTTTTTGCAGCTGACTGCCTTTCTGTACATGTTGCATGAGATTGTCGCGGCATCCAGCATCCTCGGAGAATGTAGAATTAAAGGCAGTTTTAAAGATGGTTATTTGCCTCAAAATTGGGTTATTGTATCTCCAGAACCTCCCCAGAGGCTCTGGGAGACACAAGGTTCAAGAGGGAACACAAAAAGCCTAATTAGGAAGAATATTAAGAGTAAGATTTTCAATTAAAATACTGTAATTGATGGAAACTTGCCTTTAAATTGGTTCCTGGATGAAACCCTGATGGTTCTCACATTGTCTCTTTAAATTTACTCTCCTTTTCACACTTGCATTAAAACACACAGCCACCACCATTCACAGTGATACTGCCTGGCAGTCTCATAATTACAGTCTACACAGCTACCTTGACAGCCACACAAAATGATGTAAATAAAAATTGTTTTCCTGTTTAAGAAGTTCAATTGAGAATTATTTGGAATTGTGGGGGTTGATACAAAATACTGTTGACCCACAAATGTGTTGATATGAGACATTCACATTTAAAAAATCCATGTCGCAAAAAAAGCAAGAAGGTGCCCATGTTATTTGACCAACTTGCCAGATTAATTTAAATATACACAATACACAATACAATTTATTTGTCACTTGAACCTCATAGAGGTTGTTGGAGCCCCCGGCGTGCGCTAGAAAAGTGCCGCAGCCATTTAAGCCACGCCGGGCGATGATGTAAGGCCCCGCTCCAGGTCATCCTCGACCCCCGCTACTCGGGCGGAATAATTTGCCGTTGCGGAAGCCCTGAAAAGCGGTCTCCCAGCAGGGACCCGCAGGCTCCGATATTACTGTCTGCCAGGCCTGCGGTTGGAGCCTCCGAATCTCCGGGGCTCGGGTCACAGCAGCGCATGGGTACATATGTAGGTATGTATGCATTAGTTTTGCTCCTAATTCCCTTTTCAAAATCATTAATATATATGGTAAACAGTTGCAGCCCCAACACCAAGCCTTGTGGCAAAAAAATCCAGAAGATTAGTCAAACATGATTTTCCTTTCATAAATCCATGTTGACTTGGACAGATCCTTTTACTGCTATCCAAATGCCTCATTATTGCATCTTTAATAATTGACTCCAGCATCTTTCACACCACCAAAGTCGGGCTAACTGGTCTGTAATTTTCCGTTTTCTCTCACGCTCCTTTCTTGAAAAGTGGGATAGCATTAGCTATCCTCCAATCCACAGGAGCTGATCGTAAATCTATTGATCGTTGGAAAATGATAATATATATAAATATATATGTATGTGTATATATGCATGTATGTGTATATATGCATGTATATGTGTGTATATACGCATGTGTATATATATATATGTTTATATATGTGTATATATGTATGCATATAAATGTATCAATATGTATGTGCATTTGTGTATATATGTGTGTATAAATATATATATATGCATATATTTATTATTACTATATAATTATATATATAATTGCCTTTATGGTTTATGTATATCATCTTACAAGACAAATAAATTAATAGTGATGATTTAAATCAAAGTTGCTTCTGATACATGAGAATAAACTATTATCTCTAACTTGCCTCACACACAGACACACATTCATATAAATATATTAAATATATATACGTTAAATTTAATTTTTTGCAGTGTGTGTTAAAGCAATACAATGCAAGGGAAACTACACAAAGGAGGGGTCTGTTCCCGCTACAAGATACTTGAGGATCTTTGCTTTGGATCAAAGATTATAGCGGAGCTCTATAATCATTGCTTTGAATCACAGCGGGTGGAATACCGGAAGTCGAGTGTCGCTGTAACAAATGGCGGCCGTGACGTTCCGTTGCGTACTACACGTCAGCCCATTGAATTTCGAAGGAGTGGTCTATCTTGTCCCTCTACGATCTTTGCTCCCCACTCCCTGCCTTGTGCCCAAACACCAGGATCATGGGGCTAAAATGTAATCAGAACTTGAGGAGCAGCCCCTTGAGACATTGGTACAGGGGCAGCAACCTCACACACTCCATATACACATGGAACATGGTCCCTACCTCGCCGATGAAATACAGGCTCTCTCTCTCTCTCTCTCTGTCTCTCTCTCTGTATATATATATATATATATCTACCTTTCTCTATCTATCTTTCTCTATCTATCTATCTATCTATCTATCTATCTATCTATCTATCTATCTATCTATCTATCTATCTATCTCTCTCTCTCTCTCTATCTATCTATCTCACTGTCTTTCTCTCTATCTCTATCTATCTCTCTAACTTGCTCTCTATATATTTATCTCTATATCTCTATCTCTCTCTATATATATTCTATATTTCTTCCCCTCTCAATCCGTCTCTCTTCGTCTCTCTATCTCTCTCTCCCCTTTTCTGTCTCTCTCTATGTATATATTCTCTATCTCTCCCCTCTCTCTATCTCCCTCTCTTTCCCTCTCCCTCTATCTCTAGCTCAATATCTCTCCCTCTCTCTCGATCTCTCTCTCTATCGCTATATCTCTCTCTCCCACTGTATCCTCTCTCTCTCCCTCTCTGTCAACCTCTCCTGCTGCGGTTACCGTTGGCAACCTCCCATTGTGATGTCATTGTTGCCCGCAGCAGCTTGTGATTCGTGGACTGTGAGTGGCAGTGACATCATCACTGATGGTCCTGTAAACTTTTTTAACTTGCCGCTTTGCACTTGTCCAAGTTAAATTCAATCTGTCATTCCTTGGCCCACATTTCCAATTGATGTGGACCCTGCTGCAATTTTAGAGAGTCAGTTGCTTTTAAAATCCTGTATATCACCAATTTTGCTGCTGCTGCTGCTGCTGCTGCTGCTGCTGCTGCTGCTGCTGCTGCTGCTGCTGCTGCTGCTGCTGTCCACAAACGTATTGAGAGAAAAAGAGGGGGCGAGAGGATAGTATGAGTGCATAATTCTCTGAAAGTGATAACACAGATAGACAAACAGAAGCAGCAGTTTGTCAAACATGTTCGCCTTCATCAGTCAGAGCATTGAGTACAAGAGTTAGTAGGGACATCATGTTGGAGCTGATGTACAAAAGCTATTGGTGTGTATGTGTGTGTCAATACTTGGGAGGGAGTGTTATGTGTGTGTGCTGCTATTCTGGTCACAGACCAACTACAAGAAGCATTTATTGTTAGAAGCAGTGTGTGGCGAAAGATTCACAAGGATGTTGATTGGTACTGGAGTGCTTGTGGGCCCGGCCAGTGACATGATGGACCAATCGCTGACCTTTGTAGCTGACGGATAGGGGGTCAGACCAATCACACATCGCCCTGCCCCTCACGTCATTGTTCTTAATATAAGCCCTCCTTGGCCCTGTCGAGAATGCATGCTATGTCCATTCTTGGGATGGGCTGCAAGGTCCAGTTGACCAGTTGTTGACAGCCCCCCCGTAGGCCATCTCTTCGTCATTCCGCTGTCTTCTTCTCGCTGGCGAAAGGTGTCAGGATTAATCCAGAGTCACCGCTTTCCATCCCCCGGCAATTACCCCTCAACTGCGAACTGTAGGATCCCCCTCGCTCTCTGCCCTTGGACGTCCGCAAGGCTCTGGCTGCAGTTGCTCGTTAACCTGCAGGAGCCAAGTTGTACTACAATGAAATACAGGGCCCTCCATAATGTTTGGGACAAAGACCCATCATTTATTTGTTTGCCTCTGGACGCCACAATTTGAGATTTGAAATAGAAAAACTCACATGTGGTTAAAGTGCACATTGTCAGATTTTAATAAAGGCCATTTTAATACATTTTGGTTTCACCATGTAGAAATTACAGCAGTGTTAATACATAGTCCCCCCATTTCAGGACACCATCATGTTTTGAAACAGCAATGTCATGTAAATGAAAGTAGTATTTTATTTTAAGTTTAGTATTTTATTCAATATCCTTTGCATGCAGTGACTGCTTGAAGTCTGCGATTCATGGACATCACCAGTTGCTGGGAGTATTCTCTGGTGATGCTGTGCCAGGCCTGTATTGCAACCATCTTTAGCTAATGCTTGTTTTGGAGGTTCAGATCGGGTGATTGACTTGGCCACACAAGAATTGTCCATGTTTTGCTTTGAAAAACTAATTTGTTGCTTTAGCAACATGTTTGGGATCTTTGTCTTGCTGTAGCAGAAACCGCCGGCCAATGGGTTTTGAGGCATTTGTTTGAACTTGAGCAGATAGGATTTGTCTGTACACTTCAGAATTCATTATGCTACTACAATCAGCATTGTATCATCAATGAAGAGAAGTGAGCCAGTACCTCCAGCAGCCATACATGCCCAGGCCATAATACCCCCACCACCATGTTCCACAGATGAGGTGGTATGCTTTGGATCTTGGGCAGTTCCTTCTCTCCTCCATACTTTATTCTTGTCATCACTCTGAAATAATTTAATCTTTGTCTCATCTGTCCACAAGACCCTTTTTTCCAGAACTGTAGTTGCTCTAAGAACTTCTTAGTAAACTGTAACCTGGTCACTCTATTTTTGCTTGTGGTTTGCATCTTGCAGTGTAGCCTCTGTATTTCTATTCATGAAGTCTTCTGCAGACAGTCGGACGTGTTTGGGGATATTTCTTTATTATAGGGAGAATTTTTCTGTCATCAGCTGTGAAGGTCTTCCTTGGCCTGCCAGTCCCATTGTGATTAGTAAGCTCACCAGTGCTCTCTTTCTTCTTAATGATGTTCCAAACAGTTGATTTGGTAAGCCTAATGTTTGGCTGATGTCTCTAACAGTTTTATTCGTGTTTCATCAGTCTCATAATGGCTTCTTTGACTTTCATCGGCACAACTTTGGTCCTCATGTTGATAAACAACAATAAAAGATTCCAAAGGTGCAGGAAGGACTGGAGGAAAGTCTAGAGGCTGAGAGCTCTCTTATATCTGCATTAAGGAGGCAATTAAACACACCTGAGCAATTACAAACCCCTGTGAAACCATGTGTCCCAAACATTATGGTGCCCTGAAATGGGGAGACTATGTCGAAACCCAGCTGTAATTTCTATATTGTTTTTCTTCTGTGTTTTCCCCCTCAGTTGTTGTATGGGGAGGAAGGCAGCGGCATCAGCCCGTCGGAGCTAGAATGCACGGGAGGAAGGCTGAGCTCAGTTGAGTCTTGGAAGGCTGAGCTTGGGAGTCTGAGCAAGCCTCCTCTGCCCCGACCCGCATCCAGACCGCCACGGGGTGAAGCATGCAGACTCCACAGAGACAGTGTCGATAGTTGCCTTGCCCGGAGACATGCCCTTCGGCCCTTTTCTCCGTGCTACCCCGGGCTTTCTGCAACACAGAAAGCTTGCACTGTTCTGTACTAGATATTGCATTTATTGCGTTTGTCATCACCGTATGTACACTGTTTGCTCTGGTGGCTGCGAGTGAACGGGGGTTTTATCGCCTCCCGGTCGATCTGCAGAACAACAAACTAATGAAGCATCGGGAACACAGTTCTCCTGGGTTGCTGCAGGCTGAAGTATCAAACTACTACCCTGTTGAACCCCATCAATCCCACAGCACAGAAACACACAGCCATGCCAATCGAAGCTAGTGGCGCACATGCCCGCGCCTGGCCCCTAACCCTCTCTGCCTTTCCCACTCATGCCTTTAGAAAGGAGATGAGGAGGAATTTCTTGAGCCGGAGGATGGTGAATCTGTGGAATTCATTACCACAGACGGCAGTGGAGGCCAAGTCACCGGGTATTGTTTAGATTTTAGAGATACTGTGCGGAGACAGGCCCTTCGGCCCAACGAGTCCTCGCCGATCACCCCATACACTAGCTCCATCCTACACACATTAGGGACATTTATACAGAAGTCAATTAACCTATAAGCCTGCACGTCTTTGCGGGAGGAAACCGGAGCACCCAGTGAAAACCCACGTAGGTCACGGGGAGAATGTACAAACTCCATACAGAGAGCACCCGTAGTCAGGATGGAGCCCGGGACTCTGGCGCTGTGAGGCAGCAATTCTACCGCTGCACCACCGTGCCACGCCTTTTAAAGCGGAGATTGTCAGGTTCCTGATTAGTATGGGTGTCAGGGGTTATCGGGAGAAGGCAGGAAAATGGGGTTGAGAGGGTGAGATAGATCAATCATGATTGAATGGTGAGGCAGACTAGATGGGCCGAATGGCCTAATCATAATCGTACTTTACTAGCCAAGTACGGAAGATGTCTGAACCGACTGCAAACTGGGGTCGGGCGGTCAAGGGTGACAATGCACAAACGGGGCTACATTGAGGGTACAGCAACCTGTGACTATGGTACACAGACCCAGACAATGCAACACCTACTGCCATGCCCATTGCTGGATAATCCATGTACTACTGCAGACCTTCAACTTCACACTCCAATAGTGCAACGATGTGTTGAGCAGTGGCGAGCCACTATATAGCATAAGAACACAGAAGAAGCCAAGTATGTTTTGCAACATACGATGAATTTGATTTGCCATGCAGTCATACGAATATAAAGCAACAAGCCACACAAAATACATTTTAACATAAACATCCACCACAGTGACTCCTCACTGTGATGGAAGGCGGAAAAAAAAGTTCACACTCTTCCTATCTTTATTCTTGGGCACTTCCGTTGTCAGGGAGATATATAACCATATGACAATTACAGCACGGAAACAGGCCATCTCGGCCCTTCTAGTCCGTGCCGAACACTTACTCTCACCTAGTCCCATCTACCTGCACTCAGCCCATAACCCTCCATTCCTTTCCTGTCCATATACCTATCCAATTTATTTTTAAATGATAAAATCGAACCTGCCTCCACCACTTCCACTGGAAACTCTTTCCACACAGCTACCACTCTCTGAGTAAAGAAGTTCCCACTCATATTACCCCTAAACTGTTGTCCCTAAATAATAATAATAATAATAATGTTTATTTATATAGCACTTTTCAACAAAACCAGTATTTGAACCAAAGTGCTTTACAGAGATTGATTAAATTAATTGAACAGATCAAATGTCAATAAATCCATACAAAACAAAAAAGAGAAAAAGAAAAAAAGACACAGAACAGTACACTATAGAAATCATTCTCAAATCATGTCCTCTTGTTTGAATCTTCCCTACTCTCAATGGAAAATGCTTATCCACGTCAACTCTGTCTATCCCTCTCATAATTTTAAAGACTCTATCTAGTCCCCTCTTAACCTTCTGCGCTCCAAAGAATAAAGACCTATCTTGTTCAACCTTTCTCTGTAACTTAGGTGTTGAAACCCAGGCAACATTCAAGTAAATCTCCTCTGTACACTCTCTATTTTTTTGACATCTTTCCTATAATTTGGCGACCAGAATTGTACACCATATTACAGAATTGGCTCTCCAGCAGCCCGTTCCACATGCCCGCCACCCTCTGATGTTTGTGGCGCACTATCCAATCAGCGGAAAGACTATACATGATTACAATCGAGCAGATTGTGTACAGATACATAATATTGGGTATAATGATTAATGCAAGTACATGGATAGGTAAGGTTCAGGTTGGGACCTTCTTCAGTCTGATTGTAGTTGGGAAAGGAAGCTGGAAGGGAGGTGAGGGTGGGACAAAGCCTCAGTTGCACATCCTCCAACCTCATGTACTGTCTCCGTTGTTCAAGATGTGAACTCTTATACATCGGCGAGGCCAAACGCAGACTGGGCGATCGTTTCACGGAAAACCTTCACTCAGCCCACCTGAACCAACCTGATCTCCCTGTTGCCAAGCACTTTAATTCTCCTTCCGATAACCACATAGACCTTTCTGTCCTCATTCTCCTCCATTGTCAGAGTGAAGTTAAACACAAATTGGAGGAACAACATCTCATATTTCACTTGGGCAGCTTACAGCCCAGCGGTAGGAATATTGATTTATCTCACCAGGTAGCCCCAGCATTCCCTCTCTCTCTCTCTACCCCTCCTCCACCCAAGTTGCACCAGCTTCTTGTTTTCACCCTGCAAACACTAACAATGGCCTGTTTACTTTATCATTGTCACTTCTTTGCATATCTGTCATTCATTGTTCTTTATTGTGAGGTTATCCACTTTGGTGGCAAAAGCAAGGGGGCAGATTATTATCTCAATGGGGTTAGGTTAGGTAAGGGGGAGGTACAGCGAGACCTGGGTGTCCTTGTACACCGTTCACTGAAAGTTGGTGTGCAGGTACAGCAGGCAGTGAAGAAAGCTAATGGAATGTTGGCCTTCACAACAAGAGGATTTCAGTATAGGGGTAGAGAGGTTCTTCTGCAGTTGTATAGGGCTCTGGTAAGATCACATCTGGAGTATTGTGTACAGTTTTGGTCTCCTAACTTCAGGAAGGACATCCTTGTGATTGAGGCAATGCAGCGTAGGTTCACGAGATTGATCCTTGGGATGGTGGGACTGTCATATGAGAAAAGATTGAAAAGACTAGGCTTGTATTCACTGGAGTTTAGAAGGATGAGGGGTGATCTTATAGAAACATATAAAAGGACTGGACAGGCTTGATGCAGGAAAAATGTTCGCAATGTTGGGCGAGTCCAGAACCAGGGACCACAGTCTTAGAATAAATGGGTGGCCATTTAGGACTGAGGTGCGAAAAAACCTTTTTCACCCAGTGAGTTGAGAATTTATGGAATTCCCTGCCACAGAGTGCAGTGGAGGCCAAGTCACTGGATGGATTTAAGAGAGAGTTAGATAGAGCTCTAGGGGATGGTGGAATCAAGGGATATGGGGAGAGGCAGGCACGGGTTATTGATTGGGGACGATCAGCCATGATCACAATGAATGGCGGTGCTGGCTCGAAGGGCCGAATGGCCTCCTTCTACACCCATTTTCTATGTTTCAACGTTTCTATCTCTTCACATCACCGTCTACACTGTGTTCTCCATAATATTTGGGACAAAGACCCATCATTTATTTATTTGCCTCTGTACTCCACATTTTAATATTTCTAATAGAAAAAAAATCACACGTGGTTAAAGTCATTGTCAGATTTAAATAAAGGCCATTTTTATACATTTTGATTTCACCATGTAGAAATTACTGCAGTGTTTATATATAGTCCCCCCATTTCAAGAGCACCATAATGTTTGGGACACAGCAATGTCATGTCAATAACATATTTAGTATTTTGTTGCACATTCTTTGCATGCAACGACTGCTTGAAGTTTGCGATTCATGGACATCACCAGTCTTCTCTGGTGATGCTGGGGTTCCCGGGTAGGGGAATCCAGTAATTATGTGGGTTTCAGACCACAGGGTTCCCCAGGAAAGGGGTTAAACGGACCGGAACGGTCAGCCTGGGGCCGGTAGGGGTTTTCCCTCCGATAATATACACGGGTGCTGGGATTCCCAGGGGAGGGGAAATCCACCAGATATTCGGTGCCCAGACAGCAGAGGTCCCCAAGATATGGGGAAAATCGACCCAAGTGGTCAGTCCTGGTGGCGGGAGGGTTCCTTTCCGGTAAAAATAAATAACGTGGAAGTTGGCCAGGATGGAGGCTTATATAGAGGAGGCTCAAGATAGATACACCCTAACATCAGGAGATATGGCAGTGTTGGGCAGATGGGGAGTCCTTGCCAGCAGTGCCTTGTAACAGGGCTGCATAATGAGGATGCCGAATATATGGCAGTGCCGACCTATTGCTCTAAGCCGTGTCAGCAGCGCCTTGTATAGGGCTGTTTAAATGTATGGCAGCTGCACCTGGAGAAGGTCTGCAATGATGTCTCCCTCATGGAGGAGGTGAGCTTACCGGGGCATTTTCTGACCCTGAAGGTTGGACTTGTTGGAGAGGTCATGCCAGCAGCGCCTTGTAGTAGGGCTGCTTAATGTCCCACTTATGGAAGAGGAGAACATGCCGGGTCAGTGTAATCTGATGCCGAGGCTGAGGGTATAGCAGGGAGCATACCTCAAGGAATAAAGGGCACATGTCAGAGGTACGATTCTGGCACCAAGGTTGCCATTACAACAATGCAGTGAACACCTCAGGGGAGTTAGAGCCACCCGCCTAATATTCTATTCAAGTGAGACATATTCCACAGGCAAAACCTGAAGGGCGAAGCACATAGTTTAGGGGGAAAATGCACCCCAGGGCTTCATCGGCAGGAAGCGGTTCACTGAACCTGGTAGCAACATTAAGCTGACCAGAGTTACTCTACAACTAAGTGACCACGAACAAGTTGGTTAGATTTACAATTGGTTGGGCAACACACAAATAACTGAGACATTGTCATCTACTCAGAGGCATTTTAACCAAGTAACTGGACAATACTAGTATTCCAAGAAGGTTGGAATTTGGCCAGAAGAGTGTTGAGCCAGGTCCAGTATTTTTAGCCAGGTTGCCTTCAAGACAGCCTCGGAGATATGGGGAATTGTCTTTCAAGGCAAGGTCAGAATTATGGCAAGAGTTGTCTTGGGACATGTGAGAATTATCAGAACCGGGCCAGAGTTATTGTCAGGGCAGACTCGAAATGATGGCAGGTGGCCAGTTCATTAAGAAAGAAGGGTGATCAAACTGATTTCATAGGGGTTTTTCCATGTACATTGATCATCAGAGATGTTTGAAGGCATTGTTATGATGAGGCAAGTTAAACAGTATGATGACAATAAATCATTCAAAGGTCTACTCAGAGTTCAAAAACTATTGTGATGTATTGTCTGGATTATATTTTGATGCTGTATTTGGCTAAAATCCACTCAGTTTCAAGCAAATTGAGGAACTGGTTTCTCCTATCCAGTAAATGAGGTTGTTATCAAATGGATAGTTGCCATGTGACTCCGCCCTGGGCAATAGATTGGAATCAATAGAAACCTGGAACAGCCTTGTGGTTATAAAGGAGTTCCTATTCATTAGACTAACTGACAATGTAATAGATGTGATGCAGCTGTGCATTTGGGAGAACTGACAGCATGCTTAATGACAAACAATAAGGGTCATGAAGAACATTGATAATACAAATTGCTATTGCCAACTGAAGCTAAGAAAGCCACTATGATGGACAAACATTATTCAGCATTGCTCCAGTAGTTGATCAATAAATGTGTCATTATATTGCAAAAATAATGCTATGGCTTAAGGTGGGAACATGCGAATCTCTAGTTGAGGTGCAGATTTGCAATGAGTTATTAACTCTTCAGTATTGGTATCAACTACTATAGACCCTAAGTGCATTATGGGTTAAAGAGTGATTGAGTGAATATGCATAAGGGCATGCTCTACTTCATGTTGATACACTAAGATGTGGCATATGATAACCACGAGGGTGCAATCAGGGAAAAGATCCTGTAAAAGGTACATAATCTAATTTGCCACTGTAGTATCATTAAGTACAGATCAATTACATCACAGAATAGTAAGATTAAACGAGAACTTACCAGTTTGAAGTTTGATCTTTATTTTATGAGGAGGAACGTTGAGGGAATACGTGAAAGAAGCCCGCTACGACGCATGCGTGTCATCCTTCAAAGCAGCGGTGTGAGGTCACAGATACACTATAATGACCTAAAATAGTAAGATTATTAAAGAGATACCAGTTTAAGATATGACCATTCGAGGGTGGGAGCGGAGGGCACGTATTCCCTCAACGTTCCTCCTCATAAAATAAAGATCAAACTTCAAACTGGTAAGTTCTCGTTTAATCTTACTATTTTACTTCGGAGTCACGTGAGTGACTACGTGAAAGATTTCAAAGCTCTGTGACATCATGCCGTGGAACGAGTCCATGATTCACAACTGCCTTGGTAGTTTGGGAGAAATTGTTAATGATATTCAAAACATTCATACCAATTATTTAATGGAAATGATAAACAATATCTAATTAATTCAAGTCATAACCCTGTATTCTTCATGGATAAATTATCATACAGAACTTAAAATGTTCCCCGAAAACGTTCCCATACTGCTAACTGGTTTGTTATAACATTTCTGAAACGTTTTCTCCGACAACCATCCTGCAATCCTGAGGATTTGGTCCATGGATACATCAAGGCGTTTTGCTGCAGATGTAGCTGCAGCCCTGGTGGAGTGAGATTTAAATATGTTAGTGTCCACTCCCGCCTATCTTAACCCATATTTCAGCCACCGCGAAATGGTCTGAGTTTACACTCTACGGTACGGTTTCTTATAGCTGATTTAACACCATTTCCTTGCCTCTGATAGCCTTTGTCCTTTCACTGTATAACAAAACGTGCTTCACTATACAGAGGCGTTCGTTTAATAATATGGTCCTGGATCTCAAACCCCCAACTTCCTGCCGCCATAGTGAAGCCATCCAGTCATACTTTTTGCAATAACTGGTCCCTTTGCGCTGTGACTAGCGCCATCAGCATTACCATTTCTTAGTTAGTTTATCCAGATTTAATGCTGTAGCCGGCGACCTATTCCTTAGCAAAGTCAAGACCACACTTACATCCCAGATATAGTTGTATCTTATTTTTAGTGGCTTGGTGTTAACATTGCCTCTTAAAAAATTAACTACCAGAGGATGTGATCCCACAGACTGTCTTTCTGTTCCTTTCCACCAATAACTTGACAATGCACTTCTGGCACTATTCACAGTGCTGTAACTCAGTCCTCCATAGTGCAGGCTGGTGAGAAAACTCTAGCACCGCCAGAACATCCTTATTTCTGTGGTCCAGAAGGTTATTATGGCAGTAATTAGTCCATTTTTAATATGACCTAAATACTGTTTTTGTGTAGACCTTCTTTGTGCTGCTGTGATCATGTCCACAGTTCTTTTTGATAGCCCCATGTCCCGTAGCGGTCTTTTAGAGTCTACAACCTACTAAATCAATATTTTCTATGGCATGGATAGCTATCCTGAGTTACTGGATGCACCAGTAACTTAGGACTATGTCTTAAAGTTATACATGGTTCCAGCACCATGTCCTGTACCCCGGAAAACCATAGTTGGGTAAGCCAATCAGGTACTAAGAAATCCCAGATTCCTGTTGAATTTCCCTTAGTACCCAATTGATAAGGTAGAAAAGGAGGAAATACATAAATGAAATCTCCCCCCCCCCTAGTGCAGTGAAAATGCATCTGTAGCTTCTGCCTCAGGATCTGGTTCCAATGATACATACCTCGGTAACTGGTGATTTAAACCTGGATGCAAATCTAATATCCGGCCTTACATACTTTACTGTGATTTCAGCAAATACCGTTCTATCCAACATCCATTCAGTACTTTCAATAAATTTTCGTGACCTGGTGTCTGCCACTGAATTAGTATCCCTGATAGATACGTAGCCGATAACCAAATATTCCTTTGGACACACCATTGCCAAATTGAATTTGCCAATTCATCACAAGATGTTGATATATTTCCACCCATATGACTTATATATGCCACCACCGAGGTATTATCTATCTACCATCTAACATGCTGCAGTTTCATTCCTGAGCAATAAGATTTTAGCCCATGAAATGCACTTAACATTTCTAAGTACTTATACCCTTAGTGTTAAGTAGGTTAGCTTCTTGTATATTCCATCTCCCCCATAGCTCGAGATGGTATCAGTTGTACCCTAACCAATTGCACTGGCATCTGTTTGTAATAGCACAGACGGGTTGTGAATAATTATTGGGTTGGAGCAATACTTAACATTGTGTTCCCACCATTGTAATTCTTTTATGGCTTCTATTTTTAGCTCCATTGGCCAAAAATAAATGGCCACTATTAATATTGAGCCCATTGAAACTCTGTGGCTTTTCCTATTAGTAAAGTCATTAACATATTAAATGTGTTAATGGTGTCAATTTTGACTTAAGTGGAAGGATAATGAATCCCAGCTGTTCAAACAATTGTTTAGTGGCAACCACTGCCTAACATGCCAATTCATAAGTTATTCCCACAATAAGTATATCATCCAACTATGCCATTACTCTATGATTTTGGTGTTGCGGCAATACCAAAGCTGGTTTAAAATTTTTCCTGTTGGATATATTAAGCATCTTAAAGATTAATACTTGCCATAACGTAGCCTGCTGAAAACTAACTCTTTAGCACTGCTAAAAGTATACATTTTTAAAATGAATATATTGCACAACATCGTGAAGCGTTGATAATCCATAATAATACGGCAACCCCCATCTTTCTTATTTCTAATAAATATGTTTGAGACAAAATCCTGTTGTTCAGGTTTGGTTTGTTCCATTACCCTTTTAGTAAGCATGTATATCTGTCCGGTGTATGTTGTACTGGAGGGTTTTGTTTGTGAAGAAAACTCTATCAGATATCCCTTAATACTGCTAAGGATATATCTGTCCATAGTTATATTACACCATGCTTCCAAATTAAGTTGCAATGTCCCTCCAACTTCCGTGCTCCCTATTAATGCTGGAGCCCCAGATTCACCTACCTCCATGGTTATCGGTGGTAACCAAGTTATTTTCTTGGTTTCATTTGTGGTTGTGGAGAGCCTTGAGGTTTAGGTTAGGGTAGATGCTGAAGTAGAGGCTTTTGCATCTTCCACTGTGGTCGTCCCGGGCCAAACCCTAAACAGGACGCTGCTGCTGGGTACCTCTGCCCAATTCTTTGTAGTATTATTACAAAAAACTACCTCTCTTAGGATGCCCATAAGGTTTATGTCTTACCCAGATATCCTTTGGATGCTCTAATCAGCCCCAAAGTCTAGCCTCCTCATCCAAATCTTTAATCTGTTTGGACAGGTGTCCCCCCAAATAATAGGGTCTATAGCCCTTGCTTACATAGTATAGCGAACTTAGGGTCTAGAGCTGGCTGAATGGCCCTCTTTCTAATATATTTAGTTCAAACTGCACATTGCAAAAATAGTGCAATAGCATCCTTGTGGTCACTAATTATGTCCACCTTTTCTAACATGCGGGCCAAAACTGTTATGCCCGCCATGAGACCTTTCAGAGTATTTTGGATTTTAATATCCCGACTCCTAACGGCCTGCCCAACATGTCTGCAAGTGCACCTGTAACACTGGCTACATTAAGAGCACCACAATTTCCCGGGGTATAAATGCCTTGCCAACACTTCAGCAAAAGTATTAGCTTGAAGTTGATGGGTGGACATATATTCAATACTCACAGCCATCCTTCTCGAGATCATTCTCAGTGTGTTCCTGCTGGCAGTACTGGCTCATCATGTTCAGCAGGTTGTTTTTTCCCACCCTTCAATAGGGGAAAGGTGGCTCCATCACCTGCTCAGATTTTACCCCGTCAGACCTTCAATACCCTCCTCAGAGGCATCTGATATTTCATGCAGCCCTTATGGGAAACTGCTGTGGGACTTATATTTTTTGCCCACTGTGGCTATCCTCCAATCCCGGAGCCTGCCACTGTGGAGAAATTTACTCCAGCAACCGCTCCAGCCGACTTACATGCTCTCGGGCACTAGTCGATCGCGGGTGCTTTAATATATCGGACCGCTCCTGCCGACCTTGGTGCTCTCGGGCACTAGTCACACGCGGTTTTTTCCCGCAGCCGGTCACCATGTCTACGGGCACTGGTCGCTCCCGGCCTCCCGATATACTCATGCCGCTCCTCATGGTCCCGGTACTCACGGGCACCTCTACCCATTTAGGGTGAAGTTTGGCACTTGCTCCCTTATGGGAGATGCTGGTGCCGACATTCATTGTTGCCTGCTGCTGGTCATTAAACAGCAGCGATATCTGTGTGGCAGCGATATCTGTGTTCTGTACTGACGTCCGTAGCTGGCTGCCTGCTGTTCAGAACACAGCAGCAACGTCTGTGGCTCTGCCCTGACGTCCGTAGCTGGCTGCCTGCTGCTCTTCAGAATACGGCAGCGACGTCTGTAAAGAAACAAAGGTAAGGAAAAATTGTTCTTACCTGTGCTGGTTCTCAGCCTGCCGTTTGGGAGGAACGTCCTTCCTCCCGCAGCCCCACGGACCCCGTAGCGTAGGTCCTTGGGCTGCTGTCCGAGATGTCGGCTGACGGCTACGGAGGACTCACGGTACTGGTCGCTCGCCCCTGTCCTTCAGCCGCTTCAATCGGCTCCAATGCCGCTAGCGACTGTATCGAACCCGGGACTTGTTGCTTCGCTTCCCGCCCGGCAGCAGTGAATCTTGCCGGTGCGGGGAGCGACGTCGGGCACAGCTGTTTCCCTCCGGAGGATTCGCGTGCCGTCGGCTGCTGCTGGCTGCTGGCTGCCCGCTGTCTCCGCGGTTCTCCCCTCCAGCTTTCCCGCAGCTTCTCCTGCAGTTTCCTACCTGCAAGGTAAGTGGGAAAAATTTTGCAGTCTCTTACCTGCTTCTTTCCATTTACCTCTAGGGAGACGTCCTCTCCCACGTCTGACTCGTTCAATGCGTGTTGCGATATGACACGCATGCGTCGTAGCGGGCTTCTTTCACGTAGTCACTCACGTGACTCCGAAGTAAAATGGGTGTTGGACCACGCAGTATTAATGAAATTCTGATTTAATGTAACACTGAATATAGATATATTGTTTTCATACTAATTAAAGGTTGCAAAATGTGTGGCATAATAGTGGTGAAAGATACATTCTCGCCGCAAGCATGAGGAATGGTCTTTTATGTCTTCCTCCAAATTTGCTTTATGAGTTGGGTCTTGGAATAGAGTCATCAAGAGTCGCTTTAGGTTCCAGCTGTGGAATTGGCCTATAGTTTATCGGGAATAATAATAATGCAACATTATATGGTTATTTAAATGTAATTTGCTGGTCCAGCCTGCGGCTTGAAAGATCAGCCGATGCATGATAAAATCAATATATGTTCCACAGATTCTCAATAGACTGCTTACGGCTTGGGTTTGTCATGCCTATTTTTGTATGTATTCACAGTGCTGGAATGGTACCAAAAAACGGTATTTTGCTGCTTCAGGAGATTGGAAGCGTTTGTTTAATGCTCATGTTAGATTTTAAAATGGTACAGATTCTGAGTTATTGCAGTTCATTTAAATGGTCTTTGACAATATTGAATTATAGGATCATTAACTGTGCCAAGGGGCTTTCCATTAGATTAACTGCAGCTAACGAGGTCTGAGTTGTTGGGTTCACCTCGGATATCGAGTTATTAAAGGAGAGGGTCAGAACTGGACCTAGGGTTGAGATTTTTGATTGGAGAAAGGCTAACTTTGATGAGATGCGAGATGATTTAAAAGGAGTGAACTGGGACATTTTGTTTTATGGGAAAGATGTAGAAGAGAAATGGAGGACATTTAAAGGGGAAATTTTAAGAGTACAGAATCTTTATGTTCCTGTTCGGTAGAAAGGAAACAGGAAAAATAGGAGAGCACTGGTTTTCAAGGGAAATTGGACATCTTGTTCGGAAAAAGAGGGAGATCTACAATAATTATAGGCAGCATGAAGTAAATGAGGTGCTTGAGGAGTATAAGGAATGTAAAAAGAATCTTAAGAAAGATTATATAACAATTACAGCAAGGAATCAGGCCATCTCGACCCTTCTAGTCCGTGCCGAACACGTATTCTCCCCTAGTCCCATATACCTGCGCTCAGACCATAACCCTCCATTCCTTTCTCGTCCATATAACTATCCAATTTATTTTTAAATGATAAAAACGAACCTGCCTCCACCACCTTCACTGGAAGCTCATTCCACACAGCCACCACTCTCTGAGTAAAGAAGTTCCCCCTCATGTTACCCCTAAACTTCTATCCCTTAATTCTCAAGTCATGTCCCCTTGTTTGCATCTTCCTTCCTCTCAGTGGGAAAAGCTTATCCACGTCAACTCTGTCTATCCCTCTCATCATTTTAAAGACCTCTATCAAGTCCCCCCTTAACCTTCTGCACTCCAAAGAATAAAGCCCTAACTTGTTCAACCTTTCTCTGTAACTTAGTTGTTGAAACCCAGGCAACAATCTAGTAAATCTCCTCTGTACTATCTCTATTTTGTTGACATCCTTCCTATAATTGGGCGACCAAAATTGTACACCATACTCCAGATTTGGTCTCACCAATGCCTTGTACAATTTTAACATTACATCCCAACTTCTATACTCAATGCTCTGATTTATAAAGGCTAGCATACCAAAAGCTTTCTTTACCACCCTATCTATATGAGATTCTACCTTCAAGGAACTATGCACGGTTATTCCCAGATCCCTCTGTTCAACTGTATTCTTCAATTCCCTACCATTTACTATGTACGTCCTATTTTGATTTGTCCTGCCAAGGTGTAGCACCTCACATTTATCAGCATTAAACTCCATCTGCCATCTTTCAGCCCATTCTTCCAAATGGCCTAAATCACTCTGTAGACTTTGGAAATCCTCTTCATTATCCACAACACCCCCTATCTTGGTATCATCTGCATACTTACTAATCCAATTTACCACACCTTCATCCAGATCATTGATGTACATGACAAACAACAAAGGATCCAACACAGATCCCTGAGGCACCCCACTAGTCACCTGCCTCCAACCCGATAAACAGCCATCCACCATTACCCTCGAGTTTCTCCCATTCAGCCACTGTTGAATCCATCTTGCTATTTCCTGCATTTATACCCAACAGTTGAACCTTCTTAACCAACCTTCCATGAAGAACCGTGTCAAAGGCCTTACTAAAGTCCATATAGACAACATCCACTGCTTTACCCTCGTCAATTTCCCTAGTAACCTCTTCAAAAAATTCAAGAAGATTTGTCAAACATGACCTTTTAGGCACAAATACATGTTGACTGTTCCTAATCAGACCCTGTTTATCCAGATGCTTATATATATTATCTCTAAGTATCTTTTCCATTAATTTGCCCACCACTGACGTCAAACTAACAGGTCTATAATTGCTAGGTTTACTCTTAGAACCCTTTTTAAACAATGGAACAACATGCGCAGTACGCCAATCCTCGGGGACTATTCCCATTTCTAATGACATTTGAAATATTTCTGTCATAGCCCCGGCTATTTCTACACTAACTTCCCTCAATGTCCTAGGGAATATCCTGTCAGGACCTGGAGACTTATCCACTTTTATATTTCTCAAAAGTGTCAGTACTTCCTCTTCTTTGAATCTCATAGTTTCCATAGCTACTCTACTTGTTTCCCTTACCTCACATAATTCAATATCCTTCTCCTTGGTGAATACCGAAGAAAAGAAAGTGTTCAATATCTCCCCTATCTCTTTTGGCTCTGCAGATAGCTGTCCACTCTGACTCTCTAATGGACCAATTTTATCCCTTGTTATCCTTTTGCTATTAATATAGCTGTAGAAACCCTTTGGATTTACTTTCACCTTACTTGCCAA
The DNA here is from genome assembly GCA_036785375.1 of Leucoraja ocellata. Taxonomy (NCBI): domain Eukaryota; kingdom Metazoa; phylum Chordata; class Chondrichthyes; order Rajiformes; family Rajidae; genus Leucoraja; species Leucoraja ocellata. The sequence goes on along the minus strand of JAWMAR010000515.1, from coordinate 685,180 downwards.
AGCAACCTCATATCTTTTTTTAGCTTTCTAAAGTCTTTCTTGAGATTCTTTTTACATTCTTTATACTCCTCAAGCACCTCAATTACTCCATGCTACCTATAATTATTGTAGATCTCCCTTTTTTTCCGAACCAAGTGTCCAATTTCCCTTGAAAACCATGGCTCTTTCCTATTTTTACTATTTCCTTTCAACCGAACAGGGACATAAAGATTCTGTACTCTTAAAATTTCACCTTTAAATGTACTCCATTTCTCTTCCACATCTTTCCCATAAAACAAAATGTCCCAATTTACTCCTTTTAAATCCTTTCGCATCTCCTCAAAGTTAGCCTTTCTCCAATCAAAAATCTCAACCCTAGGTCCAGTTCTGACCCTCTCCATAATTATATTGAAACTAATGGTATTGTGATCACTGGTCCCGAACTGTTCCCCAACGCATACCTCTGCCACCTGACCCGTCTCATTTCCTAACAAGAGGTCCTTCTCTAGTAGGTACTTCTATGTATTGCTGCAAAAAACTATCCTGCACACATTTTACAAACTCCAACCTATCCAGCCCATTTACAGAATGTGTTTCCCAGTCTATGTGTGGAAAATTGAAATCTCCCACAATCACTACCTTGTGCTTACTACTAATATCTGCAATCTCCTTACATATTTGCTCTTCCAATTCTCGCTCCCCATTTGGCGGTCTATAATACACCCCTATAAGTGTTGCTACCCCTTTCCCATTTCTCAGTTCCACCCAAATAGCCTCCCTAGACGAGCCCTTTAATCTATCCTGCCAAAGCACTGCTGTAATATCTTCCCTGACAAGCAATGCAACACCTCCACCTCTTGCCCCTCCAATTCTATCACACCTGAAGCAACAAAATCCTGGAATATTTAATTTCCAATCACAGCCCTCCTGCAACCATGTTTCACTGATCGCCACAACATCATACTTCCAGGTGCCAATCCAGGCTCTAAGTTCATCCACCTTTCTTACAATGCTCCTAGCAGTAAAATATACACATTTAAGAAACCCACCCTCTCTTATTCTCTGTTTATTGTCTTTTTCTTCTCTCTCCCCTACATTTTGGGTCAGAGTGCTACCATTCTCTGCCTCCTGCCTCACACACTGACTGCTAGCTTTCCCAATTTGAGTCTTTTCTGGTGATGCAGTGTCAGGCCTGTATTGCAGCCATCTTTAGCTTATGGTTGTTTTGGGGCTAGTCCCCTTCGGTTTTCTCATCAGCATATAAAAGATATGCTTGATAATATTGGGCATTTTAGGTGCCTGACAAAATGGAGGATTTCTGTTTTTACAGAGCCTGCTTGACATCCTTTACAAAACTACAAAGACCATGATGGTCATGGCTCCAGAGTGTCTGGGGCTTGGGAAGCGGTTGAATTCTGGTAGATGTCCAGATGTCCTTTAATTGATGATATGTAAAAGACATATGGGGGCTGGACAAAACCTGGCAAGGTATAGGTGGACACAAAATGCTGCAGTAACTCAGCGGGACAGGCAGCATCTCTGGAGAGAAGGAATGGGTGACTTTTCAGGTTGAGACCCTTCTTCAGAAGTGATAGGTCAATATGGATGAGGAGACACAGAAAACTGCAGATGCTGGAATCTTGCATAGAACATAATTTAGTTAGATGCCCAGAATCCCTTGCCCAGGGTGAGACTAGTATAGCCGGGACACGTTGGTCGGGGCAAGTTGGTCCGAACGGACCGTTTCCACATTGTATCATTCTATGACTCTAACACAATATGCTGCAGTAACTCAGCGGGTCAGGCAGCATCTGTAGAGCACATGGACAGGTGACAATTCGGGTCGGGACCCTTCTTCAGACTGAAACAATGTTAATAGATGAGGGGGTAATCAGCAGATGAGTGAAGTAAGTGGCAGAGGCGAGAGAAAATAAGGAGATAAAAGGGAGATAAGGAGAGAGGAATGTGCAGCTTTCAGGGACATTGGTCAGGTAGCATTTGGAGTATTGCATACAGTTCTGGTCACTCCATTACAGGATTGATTTGGAGGCTTTGGGGAGGGTGCAGAGATGGTTAACCAGACTGGTTTAAAAATAAGGGACTGCAGATGCTGGTTTACCAAAAAGGACACAAAATACTGGATTAACAGGCAGCATCTCTGGAGAGAAGGAATGGGTGACGCTTTGGGTCGAGACTGAAGAAGGCTATCGACCCGAAACGTTACCCATTCCTTCCAGCATTTTGTTTCTACTGAAACAGCGCCTATTCATGTCGCGGTGTGCCAGCACGCTGGAGGAGCGGGCAAAGGACTTGCCACAGAGCGGGCAGGTGAAGGGGCGCTGCCCGGTGTGGACTCTCTGGTGTTCCAGCAGGTGCTCATGGCGGGTGAAGACCTTTCCACAGGACGGGCAGGGGAAGGGATGCTCACCGCTGTGGGTACGCCGGTGCTGCCACAGGCTGGACATGCGGGTGAAACCTTACCACACTCAGCACACTCAAAGGGTCTCTCTCTGGTGGGTATCCACTGGTGCTCTTGCAGCCCCTGTGCACTCTTGAAACATGCCGCAGTGTGACCAGCCGCTCGCCGGTGTGGGACCGCTGGTGCTGCCTCAACCCCTGCGAGCTGTCAAATGCCTCACTGCAGTACGGGCAGTCTTAGGGCTATCCGCTAGTAGTGAGACAGGGCATGGAAAACCATGGCAAAGCGTAATTTACACACTGGGCTGGGGAAGGGACAGTTGCTGGCATGCACCTGCTGGTGGGACAGCAGATAGGCGGAGCGGGTGAAGCCCTTGTCACACTGGGCCCAGGTGTAGGGGTGCTCGCCAGTGTGGGTGTGCTGTTGCTTCAGCTGGCTGTTGGAGCGGGTGAAGCCCTTGCCACAGTAGGTGCAGGTGTAGGGGCGCTCCCTGGTGTGCAGGCATCTATGCAGCTTCAGGTGCCTGGAAGACTTGAAGCCTTTGCCACAGTGGGAGCAGGTGAAGGGCCGCTCACTGCTGTGCACCCGCCGGTGCACCCACAGCCCTGATAACCAGGCATAGCTCTTGTCGCAGGAGGAGCAGCCAAAGGGCTTCTCGCCTGTGTGCACCCGACGGTGGATCTTCATCTCTTCTGTCGTTTTGAAGCTCTTGCTGCATTTGGAGCAGGTGATGGATGTCTCGCCGGAGTGCACGGGATGGGCTGCAGCAGGTTGGGTTAGTTGCTGGATTTCTTGACGCACTCCAAGCAGTCGAATGGGCATTCTCCCGCCGCTGGGCCTCCAGCCAGCTTTGGTACTGCCAGGCCTTGCCACACACGTCACACTTATAACACCTCTCCTTGTCCTCTCCATGTGGTCCTCCACCGTCGCCAGCCCCTCGAAGCTCAACCCACACACCCAGCAGATGGGGGGCTCACCGGCACCTTCGCCACAATGGCTCCTCATGTCCCCGTCTCTCCGTCCACAGCAACAGTTCCTAAACCCTGCAGGATGGCAACACAGAGGGTCAACAAGCTGGCAAACAGGACATTACTCATGCGTGAATATTACTAATGTTTGAAGGGGGGAAGGGGAATGAGAGGAATAGGGGGTGAGAGGGGGTGCCGCACCAACCTGGTCACTGAAAGTTGGCGTGCAGGTACAGCAGGCAGTGAAGAAAGCTGATGGAATGTTGGCCTTCGTAACAAGAGGATTTCAGCATAGGAGTAAAGAGGTTCTTCTGCAGTTGTATAGGGTTCTGGTGAGAGCACATCTGGAGTATTGTGTACAGTTTTAACCATATAACCATATAACAATTACAGCACGGAAACAGGCCATCTCGGCCCTACAAGTCCATGCCGAACAATTTTTTTTTTTTCCCCTTAGTCCCACCTGCCTGCACTCATACCATAACCCTCCATTCCCTTCTCATCGATATGCCTATCCAATTTATTTTTAAATGATACCAATGAACCTGCCTCCACCACTTCCACTGGGAACTCATTCCACACCGCTACCACTCTCTGCGTAAAGAAGTTCCCCCTCATATTACCCCTAAACTTCTGTCCCTTAATTCTGAAGTCTTGTCCTCTTGTTTGAATCTTCCCTATTCTCAAAGGGAAAAGCTTGTCCACATCAACTCTGTCTATCCCTCTCATCATTTTAAAGACCTCTATCAGGTCCCCCCTTAACCTTCTGCGCTCCAGAGAATAAAGACCTAACTTATTCAACCTATCTCTGTAACTTAGTTGTTGAAACCCAGGCAACATTCTAGTAAATCTCCTCTGTACTCTCTATTTTGTTGACATCCTTCCTATAATTGGGTGACCAAAATTGTACACCATACTCCAGATTTGGTCTCACCAATGCCTTGTACAATTTTAACATTACATCCCAGCTTCTATACTCAATGCTCTGATTTATAAAGGCTAGCATACCAAAAGCTTTCTTTACCACCCTATCTATATGAGATTCCACCTTCAAGGAGCTATGCACGGTTATACCCAGATCCCTCTGTTCAACTGTATTCTTCAATTCCCTACCATTTACCATGTACGTCCTATTGTGATTTGTCCTGCCAAGGTGTAGCACCTCACATTTATCAGCATTAAACTCCATCTGCCATCTTTCAGCCCATTTTTCCAAATGGCCTAATTGGTCTCCTAATTTGAGGGAGGACATCCTTGTGATTGAGGCAGTGCAGCGTAGGTTCACAAGATTGATCCCTGGGATGGTGGGACTTTCATATGAGGAAAGATTCAAAATACTAGGCTTGTATTCACTGGAGTTTAGAAGGGGGATCTTATGGAAACATCTATATTACTAAAACTCTGTTCTTGACCGGTTTTGGCTTTCTGTGCTGCAGTTTCTGATAGTACGCCGCCACCTACGGCCGTCATTTTTGGCCACCTCGCTCAGAGCCCCCCTCCGCCACATGTGTGCCGAGGATTTTTCCCGTCGATGAATAATGACAGACATATTAATGAAATTCCCCATTCTTTCTGCTGCCCCCGCTGGCGGCAGGGGGGAGGGAGGGACTATAAAACCAGGAAATGGTGTGCCTCAATTAATCTCTGCAAGATGGAGCTCTGTCAATTAGTCTCTGTCACTCTGAGCTCTGAATGACACTGAATCTCTCTCTCTCTCTCTCTCTCTCCCCCTCCCCCTCTCCTCTCCCTCTCTCTCTCTTTCTCCCCCTCTCCTCTCCCCCTCTCCCCCTCTCCTCTCCCCCTCTCCTCCCCCCCCTCCCCCCCCTCCCCCCTCCCCTCTCCCCTCTCCCCCCCTCTCCTCTCCCCCCCTCTCCTCCCCCCCCCCCTTTCCCCCCCTCACCCACCCTCCCTCTTCTCCTTCCCTCCATCCCTTACATCCTCCTTGCCCCTCTCTCTGTATCTCTGTCTCTGCCCCTTCTCTCTCTGCCCTCACTCTCTACCCCCCCCCCCCTCTCTAGATGTGACTGCAAGTTGGGGGCTATGCATCAGTAGATAGGGTGGTTATGGGGTAAATGGAGCAAATTAATAATATTAATATAATATCAAGGGGGGTAACTAGCGTGAGTGCGGGGGGGGGGGGGAGGGATAGTTAGTGTGTGTGATGCTGTATGCCGCCTCCCCCCCACAACTACACGTTGGGGGAACAGACCCAACGGGTCTGCACTTGGTCTAGTATACAATTATAAAAGGACTGGACAGGCTAGATGCAGGAATATGTTCCCAATTATCCCAATGTTGAGCGAGTCCAGAACCAAGGGCCACAGTCTCACGAACCCAATGACAGTTCACGAACGCAATCACAAAACATCACATAATATATTTTTGAAATTCAAAAATGTGATATTCTCAAGATCAGACCAGATCAATATTATTGTATTATATGCTGTAAGTCCGTAACAGAAAGGTAAGTAAATTACAATTTCTAGCAATAGACCAAGTCTTTATGGAAAATATCAGTTGCTAGCTGGTATATTGGCATATCATAATCAGTAGCATCATCATACTGCTCAGATTGTAACCAAAATGATTGGTATCATTTAAAAATAAATTGGATAGGCATATGGATGAGAAGGGAATGGAGGGTTATGGTACGAGTGCAGGCAGGTGGGACTAAGGGGAAAAAAAAGTTTGTTCGGCACGGACTTGTAGGGCCGAGATGGCCTGTTTCCGGCCTGTGTCCGTGCTGTAATTGTTATATGTTATATGTTATAATAAGCAACTCTGTACACCTTTCCCCCCCCCCCAGCTTTTCAATTTTGGCATTGTAAACTACAGGTTTTTGTTCTTCAAACCATGCATGACATGCCTTTCTGCCCACTACTTTCCCATTAAGAATGTCCTGTAGATTATTTGGAGTAGTCCAAATTTGGATAGTCTCTGTGAACTATTCGTACTGTTGTTTATCAGGAACTGGATTGTTTTTATTTATGTGTGAAATGTTGATGTTTTTATGTGCGATGCTCTGGTATTCCCTGAGAAACGTCTTCTCATTTGGCACTGTACAATTTGTTGCTTTGCATGATGACAATAAAGAATGATGATGATGAATGCTGTCTAAATCACTCTTTTGTTGGGCATTGGATTGACAATTTTGCATTTCTTCTTCAGAGACATCTGTTTAAAATATAAAGGAAAAAACAAGACACTGGACAGCATTGACAGAAACAAGTTATTATTTGCAGTTTTAGAAAAAAGGTAGAAATTATAAAGTTAAACACTAAAACAAAAAGTAAATACTCAACAAAAAATTCACATTCATCAGTTTCATCAAATCAATCTAATCATCTATCTAAATCATCAATCTAAAATTCATCTAATCAATTCATCTAAATTCAATTACTAGATCTAAACATCCATCCATTTCTTAAGAAAAGGCTAAATATTTTAAATAGCCTAAGTATCCAAATAATCTAGAAACATCCACTCTCAATATAATCAAAATGATTATTGTTTGCACAATACATGTGACTAAAACTGTTGTGGATATTTAGTATAAAAATATTGATTATGGGTCGACAATATCACAAAATTCGTATGGGGCCTAAATAACATTTTCGCATCGTAAAATTAGACTAAAGCCACCCCAAGAAGCAAGATTATATGTGAAATAAACTACTTACCATTTGTTTTGTCCTGATATTACGATCCGTGATGTTGAAGGCATTGAAGGTGTTACAAGTCACCTTTTACTTTAATCCAGCAAGTAAATTGTCCAGCGATTTAAAAAAAAAAGAGCAATTGCATTATTAAATACAGATCAGAAAATACTAGCGAAAACTCTGGCAAGAAGATTAAGTAAATACGTTAGTAAGTTAATACATGCGGATCAAACAGGATTTATACCCAAGAGACATTAATTTATTAATCTGAGACGTCTATTTACTATAATGTATTCACACAAAATTGAGGAAGAAGACATCAATTATTTTATTAGATGCAGAAAAAGCATTTGACCAAGTAGAATGGGAATACCTCTTCACAGTACTGCAAACATTTCAGATGGGAGAGAACTTTATTTCATGGATAAAATTACTATATGACAGGCCGACTGCTAGGATATTGACCAACCACATACTTTCTCAGAAATTTCACATTTCCAGGGCCAATAGACAGGATTGTGCATTATCACCCCTGCTATTTGCTCTTGCGAATTGCCCTTAGCGGACTTTCATATGAAGAAAGACTGGATAGACTCGGTTTGTACTCGCTAGAATTTAGAAGATTGAGGGGGGATCTTATAGAAACTTACAAAATTGTTAAAGGGTTGAACAGGCTAGATGCAGGAAGATTGTTCCCGATGTTGGGGAAGTCCAGAACAAGGGGTCACAGTTTAAGGATAAGGGGGAAATCTTTTAGGACCGAGATGAGGAAAACGTTTTTCACACAGAGAGTGGTGAATCTCTGGAATTCTCTGCAGCATAAGGTAGTTGAGGCCAGTTCATTGGCTATATTTAAGAGGGAGTTAGATGTGGCCCTTGTGGCTAAAGGGATCAGGGGGTATGGAGAGAAGGCAGGAACAGGATACTGAGTTGGATGATCAGCCATGATCATATTGAATGGCGGTGCAGGCTCGAAGGGCCGAATGGCCTACTCCTGCACCTATTTTCTATGTTTCTATGTCTATGTATAAGATGCAGCAGAATATTCACGGTTATAATACTAAACATTCCAATAATAAAATATCATTATATGCAGATAACGTATTATTATACATTACAAAATCTCAAGTTAGCATCCCAAATATATTAAATCTAATAGAGGAATTCAGTTCTTTCTCAGGATATAGAATTGTTAATGTTATTGTTATTGTTATTGTATTTTAATGACCAGGATCTTATCCTTAAGCTGTGACCCCTTGTCCTGGACTTCCCCAACATCGGAAACAATCTTCCTGCATCTAGCCTGTCCAACGCCTTAAGATTTTGTAAGTTTCTATAAGATCCCCTCTCAGTCTCCTAAATTCTCGAGAGTATAAACCAAGGTCTATCCAGTCTTTCTTCATAGGACAGTCCTGGTGGAACCTCCCTGCTCCTATACTCAAATCCTTTTGCAATGAAAGCTAACATACCATTCGCTTTCTTTACTGCCTGCTGCACCTGCATGCCTACCTTCAATGACTGGTGTACCATGACACCCAGGTCTCACTGCATCTCCCCCTTTCCCAATCGACCACCATTTAGATAATAGTCTGCTTTCCCGTTTTTGCCACCAAAATGGATAACCTCACATTTACCCACATTATACTGCATCTGCCAAACATTTGCCCACTCACCCAGCCTATCCAAGTCACCTTGCAGTCTCCTAGCATCCTCCTCACAGCTAACACTGCCCCCCAGCTTAGTGTCATCCGCAAACTTGGAGATATTGCCTTCAATTCCCTCATCCAGATCACTAATATATATTGTAAATAGCTGGGGTCCCAGCACTGAGCCTTGCGGTACCCCACTAGTCACTGCCTGCCATTGTGAAAAGGACCCGATTACTCCTACTCTTTGCTTCCTGTTTGCCAGCCAGCTCTCTATCCACATCAATACTGAACCCCCAATGCCTTGTGCTTTAAGTTTGTATACTAATCTCTTATGTGGGACCTTGTCGAAAGCCTTCTGGAAGTCCAGATACACCACATCCACTGGTTCTCCCCTATCCACGCTACTAGTTACATCCTCGAAAAATTCTATAAGATTCGCCAGACATGATTTACCTTTCGTAAATCCATGCTGACTTTGTCCAATGATTTCACCACTTTCCAAATGTGCTGCTATCCCATCTTTAATAACTGACTCTAGCAGTTTCCCCACTACCGATGTTAGACTAACTGGTCCGTAATTCCCCATTTTCTCTCTCCCTCCCTTCTTAAAAAGTGGGGTTACGTTTGCTACCCGCCAATCTTCAGGAACTACTCCAGAATCTAAAGAGTTTTGAAAGATTATTACTAATGCATCCACTATTTCTGGAGCTACTTCTTTAAGTACTCTGGGATGCAGCCTATCTGGCCCTGGGGATTTATCGGCCTTTAATCCATTCAATTTACCCAACACCACTTCCCGGCTAACCTGGATTTCACTCAGTTCCTCCAACTCCTTTGACCCGCGGTCCCCTGCTATTTCCGGCAAATTATTTATGTCTTCCTTAGTGAAGACCGAACCAAAGTAGTTATTCAATTGGTCCGCCATATCCTTGTTCCCCATGATCAACTCGCCTGTTTCTGACTGCAAGGGACCTACATTTGTTTTAACTAATCTCTTTCTTTTCACATATCTATAAAAGCTTTTGCAGTCAGTTTTTATGTTCCCTGCCAGTTTTCTTTCATAATCTATTTTCCCTTTCCTAATTAAGCCCTTTGTCCTCCTCTGCTGGCCTTTGAATTTCTCCCAGTCCTCCGGTATGCTGCTTTTTCTGGCTAATTTGTACGCATCATCCTTCGCTTTGATACTATCCCTGATTTCCCTTGTTATGCATGGATGTACTACCTTCCCTGATTTATTCTTTTGCCAAACTGGGATGAACAATTTTGGTAGTTCATCCATGCAGTCTTTAAATGTCTTCCATTGCATATCCACCGTCAACCCTTTTAGAATTAATTGCCAGTCAATCTTGGCCAATTCACGTCTCATACCCTCAAAGTTACCTTTCTTTAAGTTCAGAACCATTGTTTCTGAATTAACAATGTCACTCTCCATCCTAATGAAGAACTCAACCATATTATGGTCACTCTTGCCCAAGGGGGCACGTACAACAAGATTGCTAACTAACCCTTCCTCATTACTCAATACCCAGTCTAAAATAGCCTGCTCTCTCGTTGGTTCCTCTACATGTTGATTTAGATAACTATCCCGCATACATTCCAAGAAATCCTCTTCCTCAGCACCCCTGCCAATTTGATTCACCCAATCTATATGTAGATTGAAGTCACCCATTATAACTGTTTTGCCTTTGTCGCACGCATTTCTAATTTCCTGTTTGATACCATCTCCAACTTCACTACTACTGTTAGGTGGCCTGTACACAACACCCACCAGCGTTTTCTGCCCCTTAGCGTTTTGCAGCTCTACCCATACCGATTCCACATCCTCCAAACTAATGTCCTTCCTTTCCATTGCATTAATCCCCTCTCTAATCAGTAACGCTACCCCACCTCCTTTTCCTTTCCGTCTATCCCTCCTGAATATTGAATATCCCTGGATGTTCAGCTCCCAGCCTTGGTCACCCTGGAGCCATGTCTCCGTGATCCCAACTATATCATAGTCATTAATAGCTATCTGCACATTCAACTCATTCACCTTATTACGAATGCTCCTTGCATTGAGACACAAAGCCTTCAGGCTTGTTTTTACAACACTCTTACCCCTTGTACAATTATGTTGAACAAAGACTGTGCGTCCTTGGCCTTTAACTGTTTTCACCCCTCTCCTCCCACTTGGGCTAGAGCCAATCAGTCGTATCTCTTGCTAATCTGCTGCTGCTGTTGTTCCTCCCAAATCTACAGCAGTTCTGAACAAAGACTGTGCGTCCTTGGCCTTTAACTGTTTTCACCCCTCTCCTCCCACTTGGGCTAGAGCCAATCAGTCGTATCTCTTGCTAATCTGCTGCTGCTGTTGTTCCTCCCAAATCTACAGCAGTTCCAGGGAGTCAACATCTCCGATGACCTCTCTTGGACCCACAATACCTCAACTATGATCAAGAAGGCTCACCAGCGTCTCTTCTTCCTGAGGAGACTGAAGAAGGTCCATCTGTCTCCTCAGATCCTGGTGAACTTCTACCGCTGCACCATCGAGAGCATCCTTACCAACTGCATCACAGTATGGTATGGCAACTGCTCTGACTGTTTACCCTCCTACCATCCGGGATGCGCTACAGGTCTCTCCGTTGCCGAACCAGCAGGTCAAGGAACAGCTTCTTCCCGGCGGCTGTCACTCTACTCAACAACGTACCTCGGTGACTGCCAATCACCACCCCCCCCGGACATTTATTATTATTTATTCAAATCATTTGCTATGTCGCTCTTCCAGGGAGATGCTAAATGCATTTCGTTGTCTCTGTACTGTACACTGACAATGACAATTAAAATTGAATCTGAATCTGAATCGGATATAGTTCTTTATTCAATGCAAACTTCCTGCCTTTAGTAACTAAATTAAACGCTCTGATTCAATTCTGGAAAACACTTTCGATGTCTCTAATAGGCAGAATAAATGCCATAAAATTGATTTTTCACGCACAAATTCTGTACTTATTTCAATCAATACCGATATATCTACCTAAAAATTAAAAAAAAAAAACTTGATTCCCACATTACAAATTTTATTTGGGATTATAAATCACACAGAATTCATAGACGACATTTATGTAAATGCAAAGAAATCGGTGGACTGGCGCTCCCCAATTTCTTGTACTATTATTGGGCAGTGAATATTAAAAATGTAATTCACTGGCTTGACAATTCATGTCAACAGGTAGAGTGGTTAGTAATGGAGAGCGAGGATTGTTTGCCTTTTAACATAGGCGCGATCCTTCTCTCCCCAATAAAGTTGAAGAATACAATATACAAGAAAAACCTGATTATTCATAGCACTTTTCGAATTTGGAGACAAGTAAAACTTACTCTTAAACTAAGAAATCTATCTCTTCTTTCTCCAAGAGCTAATAATCCGCCGTTCAAACCATCTATTATACATAACACATTTATTCATTGGGAAAGGCTAGGAATTAGACAGGTTGGAGATTTGTACGAAATGGAAAACCTTTTATCATTTCAGAAATTACAATCAAAATAGTAAGATTAAATGAGAACTTACCAGTTTGAAGTTTGATCTTTATTTTATGAGGAGTTACGATGAGCGATTACGTGAAGAAACCCCGCCAGTCCGAATGCGCGACAATCTTCAAAGCAGCGGTGTGAAATCACAGATAACAACAATTGAACTAACATAGTAAGATCAGAGAACTAGAACTACCAGATGACCTTTATGATATGAGGTCTGGGGGCGGAGGGCACGTAATTGCTCATCGTAACTACTCATAAAATAAAGATCAAACTTCAAATTGGTAAGTTTTCGTTTAATCTTACTATTTTACTTCCGTGAGTGATTCCGTGCAGATTTCAAAGCTCTGTGATGCATGACGTAGACACGAATCCAGGCGTCACACACTGCATCAGTTGACCCAGGATGAGTGAGTAATAAATAATGCATTGAAACATGGCATAGATTTAAACATGTTGATGCTTTAATTAACAATGGGAAAAACAATAGCAACCCCTCTCTCCCAGGGGGAAGCTATGAAACAGAACCTAAAATAGAATGGGCAAATACCCCCGGTGTGGCAAGCGGTTTATTATAGAATCTTTGAAAAGTCAATTCCTTTGACCATCCAGTGCCCTTGCTGCTGACCTTGATGCCGCCCTGGTGGAGTGAGATTTAAAAATGTCAGTGTCTACTCCCACACACACCAGAACCTGTTTCAGCCATCTTGAAATGGTCGGTACCGACACTTTCTCATGCGGCTGTTTCTGACTCGCAGCCTCTAAGGCTCTTGGTGACCTTGACTTATTGCTGTAAGTGCGTAACTACACACAACCTCAAGTCAGTGGGGTATGCCGTAAAAATAAGCTTGAACCCTGACACCCCTTGTCTGCTCTTCATTAAATCATAAATGTAAAACGTTATGTTATTTACAGATGACACCATCCTGTCCAATCGCAGTTTCTGCAAAGCCTGGACCCTTTTCGCCATGAGCATGACCACCTTGAGAGTGATTTTGGGCAAAGACAGGGATGTGGCCGGAGTCCACTGGCAAAGCAGCGTGAGAACCACACTCACATCCCAGATTTCTGAGTACCTGGGACTGGGGGGGGGATTAGAGTTAAAAATACCCTTCATGAACTGGGATATTAAAGGATGAAATCCAACAGAATATTGTTCTGACCCCAGCCATAAGTACGATTATAAAGCACTCCTGGCACTACTGATGGCACGATAGCTTAACCCCTCATCAAAATATAGAGATCACATCCACAGTACGATTGGATAGTCCGAGCCCCTGGTATGGCCTCCTCAGAATCTGCAAATTAATTGATCAATACAGTCATGCAATTGATGTTTCTCCCCAGTCACAGGGTGCACCAGTAGGTTACTGTGTTAAGAGACAGTCATAAGAGGCTGTGTTATTATTTCCAAAACATGTGGGAACCATGGCTGTGTAGGCCAGTCAGGTACTACCAAAACACCTGAGGCGGAGTCCTGCTCGATCTTGAGCAAGCACTGACTGATGAGGCAAAATGGGGGAAAAGCATGAAAAAACATTCCACCCCAGTGTAGCGAGAATGCATCTACCACCACTGCCCCTGGGACTGATTCCCATGAAACATACTTTGGTAACTGGTGATTGAGTCTAGATTCAAACAAATCGTTATCTGATACACCATACCGAGTGACAATATCATTAAACACTTCATGATTCAACATTCTTTCTGTGTTGTCATTGAATTTTCCTGACCTGGTGTCCACCACCATGTTGAATCTACCTGGTAAGTAGTTAGCTGAAACCCAAATGTTTCTTGTAATACACCAGTGCCAAATAAGGTTAGCCAATTTATCACAAGATGACGACTTGATTCCACCCATGTGATTAACATATGCCACTGCCGTAGTGTTGTCAATCAGAAGCTGAACATGCAAGTCATGCAAACTAGTACAATATGGCTTAACGCCATATAATGCTCCCAACAGTTCTAAATAAATAATACCATGTGATTGAAGAATAAATGCCTCATGCATATTCCATCTGCCTCCGCAGCTAGATATGGTATCAGTAGCACCCCATCCTAGAGCACTAACATCAGTCTGTAAGACAACTTACGGTCTTTCAATCAGAATTTTACTGGAGCAACGCCAAATGTTTGCTATCCACCACTGTAATTCAGCAATGGATTAAATTGGTAATTGCATGGGCCTATCGAATGAACTGCATGTATTTTGAGTGCCTGCTCCTTTGCACGTTGTAAATTTTGGTAATGCAAAGGCCCAAACTGTACAGCTGGAAAATCCGTCACTAATTTGCCAAGTATGCTAGCCACAAGTCGAATTGAAAGTTGCTGCTCAACCATGAGCCTTCAATTAGTTGTAATCTCTTTCCCCTGGGCAGAGTCACAGACATGCGAGTTGAGTTAATGGTGAATTCCAAATAATCAATAACTCTAATTGGTATCAATTTTGATTTAACTGGGTGGATGAGAAACCCCAATCTCTCAAACATGAATTTAGCAGCTGAAACAGATAATGCAGCTGCTTCCTGGGTCTTCCCTATGATTAAGATATCATCCAAATAAGCCATTACAATATGACCCTGAGCCCAGAGTAGCCCCAACACTGGTTTTAACAGTTTTGTAAATAATCTAGGGGCCGAGGTTAAGACATTAGGCAATGCTTTAAAATGCCATCATTGCCTCATCCAGCTAAACTTCAAATATCTCCGATGATCCTTATGAATGGGTACTGAATAATATGCATCTTTAAGATCTATACATGCCATATAACATCCTCTGGAGATCAGTTGTTTGGCAGTAACAAAAGTTTCCATTTTTAAATGTTAATACTGCACAAAGGGGTTAAGGCTCGTCAAGTCAAGGATGATTCGACATCCCCCATTCTTCTTTCGCCTATAAAAAATATTAGACACAAATTGGTGAGATTGGTGAAACGACTTCTCAATTACCCCTTTTTTGTATAACTTTTCAATTTCAGCTTGTACATCCAAATTCTCTTGTTGTAAAAAAAAAACATTGTCCGGCTTGGTGTATGCTGTCTAGGTGGACGCAAATTGGGAAGGAATTCAATTCAGAACCTTTGTATACTGTGCAGTATAAACAAATCTGATGTTATCCAATACCATTCATTCAAAAACAAGTGTAATCTCCCCCCAACTTGTAACTGATCCACACATAATATGACCGGAAAGAACCAGACTCACCTACCTCCATGGTTACCGGTGCATATTTCTGTCCCCGAGTTTTGGGGGGTAAGGGCATATTCGCCCGTGCCACTGTTGGAGTGCGCCAACTGCGAATATTTGTGAATGGCCGACTTGTTCCTTGGCCTGAACCAGTTTCAGCGAACCGTTTGTAGGGGTAATGCTGCCAAAGCAAAGTTTTGCTAGTCACCGGGGCTTTGATGAGTCCGACTATTCGTGCCTCGTCGTCCAGCTCCTTGACTCTTTTTGAGAGATCTTCACTGAACAACAGATTCGGTGGTTGAATATTGCTGGGTTTGCACAACGCCGCGAACTTGGGATTGATAGTAGGTCGGATGGCACTCTTTCTCAGACAATTTATTTCAAAATGTGCATTGCACATTAGGGCCAGGGCATCCTGCTGTACATCAGACAGGGGCCTTTCATTTACTGACCTGGCGAACGCTGTGATGCCCGAGGCAATCAGCTTCAGTATCTTCTGGAGCCTCACCTCTTGAGCTCCGATACCTATGCGCATGACCCCAGATGGCGTGGTTAACAGTCGGCACTTTGAGCAAGACACAGTTAGCAGGAGTCTCATATGTTTTGGACGTTTCCTCCATTGTGTGCTCTTGAAGCTGGTGTTGGGCCAGGTAATTTATACTCACTGCCAATTCTTCACCCAGCGGTTCCCCTGTTTCGTTCAGGATTGCAAATGTTGATGCCATGAGTGGCACCTCTGGCGCATGCCCTTCATGCCTTGAGGTATGCTCCATGGCTATACCTACGGACTTGGAGTCAGAATAAAACTGACCCCGAATGCTCTCCTCCTCCGAGAGCGAGACATTAAGCAGCCCTGGCACATGTGCCACTGACACGCGTTCCCGAGGAGACCCACGCTGATACAACTCCTCCTGTTGGTGCGTATCATGGTGGAGCATCCTCTCTATCAGGAGCTCCATCCTGGACAAACGTCCAACGATGCTGTCCACTGTAGGAAGGGAACCCTCCTGACCCGACTGATCCGAATCAATGGGCCTTGCAGACTTCTTTGTGGCTTTCCGCCCCAATGGTGCAGCCACGGTGCTCTCAGGAGGCACCAAGTCTGAAGTCACTGGCCGTATCGCCAGCGACTCTGAAGGTGAGATAGACGGCCACCCGCTACCCGCACTCCCGCGGTCTTCCATAGCTTTTCTCCCGGCGGCTCGCCTTGACTTTACCTTTCTCTATCGACTCGAACTTGCTCCTGTAACAAGAATTACCGACCCAAGACAATGACCTCCGACTAAGATTTAAACACTTACCTGAGGGTTTTTAAACTTACCGCTGGAGGAGCAACGCGCCTGCCAGCTAGTCTTTGCGCAATGCATCAGACGTAATGACATGCATGCGGACTGGCGGGATTCTTCTTCACAGGATAACTCGAGCGATTCCGAAGTAAAATTGCATTTTCATTTCACTTCGAATGCCATTAGTTTCAAGGGCAGGCCAGGCTGAACAGCTGATTGCATTTTCACATCATTTCCATTGCCATTGCATTTTCAAGTGCAGGGCAGGCCGAACAACTGATTGCATTTTCATTTCACTTTCATTGCCATTGCAGTTTCAAGGACAGGGCAGGCCAAACAGCTGATTGTATTTTAATTTCACTTCCAATGTCATTGCAGTTTCAAGCACAGCTTAGGCCAAAAAGCTGATTGCATTTTAATTTCACTTCCATTGCCATTGCAGTTTCAAGAACAGGGCAGGCCGAAGAGCTGATTGCATTTTAATTTCACTTCCATTGCCATTGCAGTTTCAAGCACAGCTTAGGCCAAACAGCTAATTGCATTTTCATTTCACTTCCATTGTCATTGCAGTTTCAAGCACAAGGCAGGCAGAACAGCCAATTGCATTTTCATTTCACTTCCATTGCCATTGCAGTTTCAAGCACAGAGCAGGTCGAACAGCTCATTGCATTTTCATTTCACTTCTATAGCCATTGCAGTTTCAAGCAGCTGTCAGGCCAAATGGATGATTGCATTTTAATTTCACTTCAATTGCCGTTTCAGGTTCAAGCAGAGGGCAGGCCGAACAACTGATTTCATTTTCATTTCACGTCCATTGCCATTGCAGTTTGAAGTAGAGGGCAGGCCAAACAGCTCACTGCATTTTCATTTCATTTCCATTGCTATTGCAGTTTCAACCACAGGGCGGGCCGAAAAGGTGATTGCATTTTCATGTCACTTCCATAGCCATTGCATTTTCAAGCAGCTGTCAGGCCAAATGGATGATTGCATTTTAATATCACTTTGATTGCCATTTCAGGTTCAAGCAGAGGGCAGGCCGAACAACTGATTTCATTTTCATTTCAATTCCATTGCCATTGCAGTTTCAAGCACAGGTCAGGCCAAACAGCTGATTGCATTTCCATTTCACGTCCATTGCTATTGCAGTTTCAAACACAAGTAACGCCGAACAGCTGATTGCAATTTCATTTCACCTCCATTGCCATTGCAGTTTAAAACACAGGTCAGGTCGAATAGCCGATTGCACTTTGATTGCACTTGCATTGCTATTGCAGTTTCAAGCACAGGTCAGGTCGAACAGCCAATTGCATTTTAACTATATAACCATATACCAATTACAGCACGGAAACAGGCCATCTCGGCCCTTCTAGTCCATGCCTTACTCTCACCTAGTCCCATCTACCTGCACTCAGACCATAACCCTCCATTTCTTTCCAGTCCATATACCGATCCAATTTATTTTTAAATGATACAATCGAACCTGCCTCCACTTCTTCCACTGGAAGCTCATTCCACACAGCTACCACTCTCTGAGTAAAGACGTTCCCCCTCATATTACCCCTAAACTTCTGTCCGTTAATTCTGAAGTCATGTCCTCTTGTTTGCATCTTCCCTATTCTCAAAGGGAAAAGCTTGTCCACATCAACTATGTCTATCCCTCTCATCATTTTAAAGACCTCTATCAAGTCCCCCCTTAACCTTCTGCGCTCCAAAGAATAAAGACCTATCTTGTTTGAACTTTCGCTGAAACTTAGTTGCTGAAACCCGGGCAACGTTCTAGTAAAGCTCCTCTGAACTCTCTCTATGTTGTTGATATCTTTCCTATAATTTGGTGACCAAAATTGTACACCATACTCCAGAATTGGCCTCACCAATGCCTTGTACAATTTTAACATTACGTCCCAACTTCTATACTCAATGCTCTGGATCTATAAAGGCCAGCACACCAAAAGCTGTCTTTACCACCCTATCTACATGAAATTCCACCTTCAGGGAACTATGCACAGTTATTCATAGATTCCTCAATTCACAACGATTTACCATGTACGTCCTATTTTGATTTGTCCTGCCAAAATGTAGCACCTCACACTTATCAGCATTAAACTCCATCTGCCATGTTTCAGCCCACTCTTCCAAATGGCCTAAATATCTCTGTAGACTTTGAAAATCTACTTCATTACCCACAACACCACCTATCTTAGTATCATCTTCATACTTACTAATCCAATTTACCACACCATCATCATTGATGTATATGACAAACAACAGTGGACCTAACACAGACCCCTGTGGCACCCCACTAGTCACCGGCCTCCAACCTGCCAAACAGCCATCCGCCATTACTCTCTGGCATCTCCCATTCAGCCACTGATGAATCCATCTTGCAATTCCACCATTAATACCCAACAATTGAACCTTCTTAATCAACCTTCCTTGTGGAACCTTGAAAAAGGCCTACTGAAGTCCATATAGACAACATCCACTGCTTTCCCTCATCAATTTCCCATGTAACCTCTTCGAAAAATTCAAGAAGATTAGGCAAACATGACTTTCCAGGCAAAAATCAATGTTGACTGTTCCTAATCAGACCCTGTTTATCCAGATGATTATATATATTACCTCCAAGTATCCTTTCCATTAATTTGCCCACCACTGACGTCAAACTAACCGGTCTATAATTGCCAGGTTTACACTTAGAACCCTTTTTAAACAATTGGACAACATGCACAGTATGCCAATCCTCCGGCACCATTCCCATTTCTAATGCCATTTGAAATATTTCTGTCATAGGCCCTGCTATTTTTGCACTAACTTCCCTCAATGTCCTAGGGAATATCCTGTCCGGACCTGGAGACTTATCCATTTTTATATTTTTCAAACGTGTCAGTATTTCCTCTTCTTTGAATCTCATAGTTTCCATAGCTACTCGACTTGTTTCCCTTACCTCATATAATTCAATATCCTCCTCCTTTGTGAATACCGAAGAAAGGAAATAGTTGAATATCTCCCCCATCTCTTTTGCCTCTGCAGATAGCTGTTCACTCTGACTCTCTAATGGACCAATTTTGACCCTCGTTATCCTTTTGCTATTAATATAGCTCTAGAAACCCTTTGGATTTACTTTCACTTTACTGGCCAAAGCAACCTCGTATCTTCTTTTAGCTTTTCTAATTTCTTTCATAAGATTCTTTTTACATCCTTTATACTCCTCAAGCACCTCATTTACTCCATGCTGCCTATCTATATTACTAAAAGTATGATCTTCACTGCTTTTGGCTCACTTTGCTGCGATTTCCGAGAGACCACCGCCACCTACGGCCGTCATTTTTGGCCACCTCACTCAGAGCCCCCTTCCCCCTTGCGGGACATAGAAACATAGAAATTAGGTGCAGGAGTAGGCCATTCGGCCCTTTGAGCCTGCACCGCCATTCAATATGATCATGGCTGATCATCCAACTCAGTACCCGTACCTGCCTTCTCTCCATACCCTCTGATCCCCTTGGCCACAAGGGCCACATCTAACTCCCTCTTAAATATAGCCAATGAACTGGCCTCAACTACCCTCTGTGGCAGAGAGTTCCAGAGATTCACCACTCTCTGTGTGAAAAAAGTTCTCCTCATCTCGGTTTTAAAGGATTTCCCCCTTATCCTTAAGCTGTGACCCCTTGTCCTGGACTTCCCCAACATCGGGAACAATCTTCCTGCATCTAGCCTGTCCAACCCCTTAAGAATTTTGTAAGTTTCTATAAGATCCCCTCTCAATTTCCTAAATTCTAGAGAGTATAAACCCAGTCTTTCTTCATAAGACACTGACATCCCAGGAATCAGTCTGGTGAACCTTCTCTGCACTCCCTCTATGGCAATAATGTCCCTCCTCAGATTTGGAGACCAAAACTGCACGCAATAGGATTGTTCCCATCGATGAAAAATCAGAGAGATATTAATGTTTTTAAATAATTTTCCCATCTCTCTGCTGCCCCTGCTGGAGGGAGGGGGAGGGACTATATAACCAGGAAGTGGTGTGCCTCACTCAGTCTCTGCAAGATGGTGGAAGCCAGATGTTCATGTCTCTCTGAGCTCTGGATAACACTGAACACATTTCTACTCGACTGTGAGTGCCCTTAATATAGTTTGAAAATGAAAATATGGTTGGTTTGAAGTAAAAATGCACTGCTAACGGCGCTTTGGGTTGTTGAAGTTAAAAATGCACTGGTTAAGGCTCTTTGGGTTGTCGAAGTTAAAAATGCACTGCTAATGGCTCTTTGGGTGTTGAAGTTAAACATGCACTGCTGATGGCTCTTTGGGTTGTTGAAGTTAAACATGCACTGCTAACGGCGCTTTGGGTTGTTGAAGTTAAACAAGCACTGCTAATGGCTCTTTGGGTTGTTGAAGTTAAACATGCACTGCTAATGGCTCTTTGGGTTGTTGAAGTTAAACGTGCACTGCTAATGGCTCTCTGGGTTGTTGAAGTTAAACGTGCACTGCTAATGGCTCTTTGGGTTGTTGAAGTTAAACATGCACTGCTAATGGCTCTTTGGGTTGTTGAAGTTAAACGTGCACTGCTAATGGCTCTCTGGGTTGTTGAAGTTAAACGTGCACTGCTAATGGCTCTTTGGGTTGTTGAAGTTAAACATGCACTGCTAATGGCTCTTTGTGTTGTTGAAGTTAAAAATGCACTGCTAATGGCTCTTTCAAGCACAGGTCAGGGCGAAAAGCCAATCGCATTTTCATTTCACATCCAATGCCATTGCAGTTCCAAGCACAGGGCAGGCCGAACAGCTGTTTGCATTTTAATTTCACTTCCTCTGCCATTGCAGTTTCAAGGACTGGGCATCCAAACAGCTGATTGCATTTTCATTTCATTTCCAATGCCATTGCAGTTCCAAGCACGGCTCAGGCCAAAAAGCTGATTGCATTTTAATTTGACATATTGCCATTGCAGTTTCAAGCACAGGACAGCCAAACAGCTGATTTTATTTTCATTTCACTTCCATTGCCATTGCGGGTTTGAGCACAGTGCAGGCGGAAGAGCTAATTGCATTTTCATTTCACTTCCAATGCCATTGCAGTTTGAAGCAGAGGGCAGGCCAAACAGCACATTGCATTTTCATATCTCTTCCATTGCCATTGCAGTTTCAAGCACAGGTCAGGCAGAACAGCCAATTGAATTTTCATTTCACTTGCAATGCCATTGCAGTTGCAAGGGCCGGGGAGGCTGAACATCTGATTGCATTTTCATTTCACTTCCATTGCCATTGCAGTTTCAATCACAGGTCAGGCCGAACAACTGATAGCATTTTATTTTTATTTCCATTGCCATTGTAGTTTCAAGCACAGGGCAGGCTGAACAGCTGATTGCATTTTCATTCCATTCCCATTGCCATTGCAGTTTGAAGCAGAAGGCAGGCCAAACAGCTCAGAGCATTTTCATTTCACTTCCATTGATATTGCAGTTGCAAGCACAGGGCAGCAGAACAGCTAATTGCGTTTTCATTTCCCTTCCAATGCCATTGCTGTTTCAAGGGCAGGCCAGGCTGAACAGCTGATTCCATTTTCATCTCACTTCAATTGCCATTTCAGTTTCAAGCACAGGGCAGGCCGAACAGTTCATTTAATTTTCATTTCACTTCCATTGCGTTTGCAGTTTCAAGCACAGGTCAGGCCGAACAGCTCGTTGCATTTTCATTTCACTTCTGCAGATTGATTATGCATGTCAACCAATCACATATAAGTTAGCATCACTAACCCCACCCCGCTATAACATTGATATTAACACTTGCTTCCGGCACTGCTCAGGTTGATCAGCAGTTAGGATGTTGTGACATCAAACCATTCCTAATGCTGTTAAAGTTTATGTGCTGATTAAAAATGACTGTGGATCACATAGTCTATCTGGGGTATGTCTACATGGTGTAAGATCTGGTCTGATCCACTCCTTCTGTATTTCGGGTGTTTTTAATTCTCTTTTGTGCGTTTTTATTTTGTTTTATGATGGCTTCCTCTTGTCGAAAGCCTGCTCCACTTGTCTTCCATGCAGACATCGGTGAACGTTTGGCGAAATTGATTACCAACCCGACATGAACATCACACACTGAAATTAACCAGACGCTGTCAAAGCCTCCCTTTTACTTATCTTTGCGGTTCCGGGTGCATTCGGCGATCCAGAACGTTCCGCTATACTCTGGAACAACGGCCAGCTAATAACCCGGTGCAGATTTGAAGAAATGACGTTTGACTAGTTAACTGATCAGTTAACGAGAGGCATTTTAGTGACTGGCATGAGCGGACTTCTGCGAAAGCCAGGTGTAATCCTTGACGAGGCTGCTCACGCTTGCAGAACATAAGAATTTATTGTTCCTCTAGACAGTCTGCATGCAAACGAAACCAAATCCATTAATCAGACGGGCCTCACCAGGCAGCGTGCAAATACAGATAACAGGCGACTTATGACCCAAGCAAGCCAGGCAGCCCATGGCGAGTCTCAAAAAAGATGTCCTAATTGCAATTACTTGCACAGCAGGCAATCACCTAGTCCTGCATATGGTAAAGCCTGCAATTATTGTAAAAAGTTAAACCACTTTGCAGCCGCCCGTCGGTCCGCATCTCGGGGTCGTGGGAAGAATCCACCCAACTCCAGATCTAATCTCAACTTTTTGCAACGAGACAATAACAGTCTCATACCTCCATACCAGCTCGAATCCACCCCCCCCCCCCTCCTCCCCGATCACAGCCCAATTAATTCACAAGAGGATCCAACAGTTTATTCATTACAGCATGCTGTTGGCAAACGTTCTGATCCTTCAGTGATGGTCTCTGTAAACAATGTCGGCTTTGCAGCAAAATTAGATGCCGGTGCAAAGGTCAATACTAGGTCAATCAACCTTTACAACAAGATAAGAATTAACGAGCCACTGATCAAGGACAGCTCCACTCTGCATGCATACGGCAGAGAGGTACTGGTTCCTCTGGGTAGAGCCACTTTAAAATGTGTACTGGATAAAACCACAAGGAATCTGACCTTCTTTATGTTGAATTTTAATTTTGTGACTGCTGGGCGATCGTGCTTCCCAGAAACTGGGGCTGATTTCCTTTGATAAAACGATCCCCAAGCTGCAGATGTCTATGGACCCATTGAAAGAATACCGTGATCTGTTCGATTACAAACTAGGCAAACTAGTGAAGAAGTGGAAGTCAAATTACCGAACGGAAATGACGCTGAAAGACCCACTAACCGAAAGGGCGGATCACCGAAAAGTCCCTCCACTTTTTTGGCGAGACGTGCTTCATAACCCGAAATTATCCAGCCCGCAGAATCTCCGACGTCCAGAATCTCAGAACAAGCGGACAGTCAGCGCGGCAAAACCAAAGATGATAGAGCAAAGCTCCGCTCTATGATCTTTGGGCAGAACCACGAACAGCCTTGGCGGAAACCGACTGTCCCCCCCCCCCCCCCCCCCCCAAAAAAACTATCTCTCCCCTCCGCTGAATGGCCAATCACAGCGCGGTTCACAGTGGAAATATGCGGCAGTGTGAAATATGGGGCAAGCGCTGTGATTAGCCGCCGAGCGGGAGGGAGATGGGCCCATGGGCCCCTAGAGAGAGAGAAAGAGAGTGCAGTCAGTCGGCTCCGAGAGGGAGGGAGAGAGAGGGAGAGAGAGTCGGCCCCGAGAGGAAGGGAGAGAGGCAGGGGGGAATGAAGGAGGATATATCCCCCCCCCCCCCAATTTTTGATTTCATGGATGGCCTGTATTAACCCCCAGTTTTTGGAGGTCGAGCAACAACAGGAAATAATAATTTGTCGCTACGCTCCCTCACCAATACCCCCAAGACCATTGATCAGTGATCGCTCAACCTCCCCACTTTCATAACGTTCCGCGACCCCCGACTCATATCACTGAACCGACTCAGGGAGCTAAGTTATTCTTTAAAGAAACAGTCTTTTTTTTCCGACTGGTTTCTCGATTCATGCCCAAAAGGACCACTGGCCTTTAAGATGCAAGGTAGTGTATATATTGAATTGTGCTAGTCAAAATATAATTGTTACAGTTGGTGTAAACGTCTATTGAACCACTTTGGATTATTATTTTGTTAAATCAACCGAAAGTTCCAATCGCACAGGGTTTTACATTATATTCAGGAAAACACAAAAGCGGCGAAGGTAGATTAAAAATGACCCCCATCCTCCAGTCCCCCCCCCCCCCCCCCGCAAGTGATGTGATGGATGCGGGGTTCTGGACCAATCGCTGACAAGTCCTGCCCCCAGGCGACGTCATGTCTTATATTTGGATTTTCGACGATGCGTCCATTCGGTTAGATGGCTTTCCGGCGTGGTTTCCGTTCGGTTATTTTGCTTCCACTTCTTCACTTCAGCATCTCGTCCATCGATGCCACGTCCACACGCGGGGATATTGGGCATTGCAATGTACAGCGCGAAAGCACGGCAGATAGTGCAGTCAGGATTTACTAGAACAGTGTAGCAAGGAACGGAATATGCTGGTTTACACCAAAGGTGGACGCAAATTACTGGGGTAATTCAACGGACAGGCAGTATTTCTGGAGAGAAGGAATGGGTGACATTTCGATTGAGCCCCTTCTTCGGTCTGAAGAAGGGTCTTGATCCGAAACATCAACCATTCCTTCTCCTGGGTTGTGACTGTTGTGCCTGTTACAGTCCTGCTACCTGGAACTTTGGTTGCAATGCTGGAGAATGTACTTTAGGAGGAGCGAAGTCTGAAAGGAGATTTGGTTCAAAATCATCGCGGGCAGAGAGATTAAAGCGGGATTAAATTGGTGAGGCCAATTCTGGAGTATGGTGTACAATTTTGGTTGCCAAACTATAGGAAATATGCCAATGAAATAGAGAGAATACAGAGGAGATTTATTAGAAAGAATGTTGACTGGGTTTCAACAAGTAGGTTACAGAGAAAGGTTGAACAAGTTAGGTCTTTATTCTTTGGAGCACAGAAGGTTAAGGGGAGACGTGATAGAGGTATTTAAAATTATGAGAGGGATAGACAGAGTTGACGAGGATAAGGTTTTTCCATTGAGAGTATGGAAGATTCAAACAAGAGGACATTATTTGAGAATTGAGGGACAGAAATCATGCTTCCACTTCTTCACTTCAGCATCTCGTCCATCGATGCCACGACCGCACACGGAGATATTGGGCACTGCAATGTACAGCGCGAAAGCACCGCAGGGAGTGCAGACAGGATTTACTAGAACAGTGTAGCAAGGAACCGAATATGCTGGTTTACACCAAAGGTAGACGCAAATTACTGGGGTAATTCAGCGGGACAGGCAGTATTTCTGGATAAAAGGAATGGGTGACATTTCGGATCGAGCCCCTTCTTCGGTCTGAAGAAGGGTCTTGATCCGAAACATCAACCATTCCTTCTCCTGGGTTGTGACTGTTGTGCCTGTTACAGCACTGCTACCTGGAACTTTGGTTGCAATGCTGGAGAATGTACTTTAGGAGGAGTGAAGTCTAAAAGGAGATTTGGTTCAAAATCATCGCGGGCAGAGAAATTAAAGAGGGATTAAATTGGTGAGGCCAATTCTGGAGTATGGTGTACATATATAACCATATAACAATTACAGCACGGAAACAGGCCATCTAGATCCTTCTAGTCCGTGCCGAACACGTATTCTCCCCTAGTCCCATATACCTGTGCTCAGACCATAACTCTCCATTCCTTTCCCGTCCATATAACTATCCTGTAAAGGAGTTAAGTCTGACACACTGTAATCTTTACTAAGTCTTTAGTACAGGCCATGTTAAACACGTCCCAGTACTGACAGCATCTAGTCTTCAGGCGTACTGGAATCAAGGGAGGGGCAAGGGGAAGATATCACAGTTATACTGAGATGACTGGGCGTGGTTAGTGGTATTGAGGAACATAGAGGTTGCATGCATAAACCATCTACATATCCAATTTATTTTTAAATGATAAAAACGAACCTGCCTCCACCACCTTCACTGGAAGCTCATTCCACACAGCCACCACTCTCTGAGTAAAGAAGTTCCCC
>JAWMAR010000515.1:526871-658290 GCA_036785375.1 Leucoraja ocellata | reverse complement strand
AGCACTAAATATTATAGGGTTTTCCCTGTAAATTTTCTTGTTTAATTTAGACGTAGCAAATAATATCGAACCAATATCATAAGGCATACAATCTTCCTTTTCCATTTTTAACCAGTCTGGTTGCTGGTCTATTTCTCCCAACCAGAAGTTCATATTTTTAATATTAACTGCCCAGAAATAAAACAAAAAGTTAGGTAAAACCAAGCCTCCATTATTTTTGATTTACACAGGTGTCTTTTTGCTTATCCTATGATTCTTATAATCCCAGATAAAATCATTAACAATAGAGTCCAATTTTTTAAAGAAGTTTTTTGCCAGGTATATCGGAATCGTCTGAAAAAGTATAATATTTGCGGTAAAAAAATAATTTTTATGGCATTAATTTTACCAACCATTGAAATAGGTAATGTTTTCCAGTATTGGATATTCTTATGTAATTTATTCAATAATGGGGGGAAATTTGCTTTAAATAATGATGTATATATCTTAGTTACATAGATACCTAGATATTTAAATTTTTCATTTACTACTTTAAATGGGAATTGTTGTATTATCTGTTTATTATGTTCCCTTATTGGCATAATTTCACTTTTATCCAATTTATTCTGTATCCTGAAAGTGCACCGAATGGTTTATTAGTTTTAATAGGTTTGGGATACTAATTTCTGGTTTTGTGATGTAAATTAATACGTCATCTGCGTATAGAGAAATTTTATTCACTGTGTCTTTACTGTTATACCCATATATTTCCGGATGCCCCCTAATTCTTTCTGCAAGTGGCTCAATTGCAAGTGCAAATAGTAATGGAGATAACGGGCATCCTTGTCTACACCCTCTAGATAGACTGAATTTAGATGACAGTCTTTGGTTGGGTAAGTATTCTAGCCGGTGGATTTGTGTATAGCAGTTTTATCCATGTGCAAAATTTCTCCCCTAGCTGCATCTTTTCCATCACCGAAAATAAATAAGGCCATTCGACCTGATCAAATGCTTTTTCAGCGTCAAGTGAGATTATTGCTAAATCTTCATTATTAATTCTCTTGGTATATATAATATTAAATAATCTTCTTAGATTATAATATGAATACCGTTTCTGAATAAAGCCTGTTTGGTCAGGGTGTATTAATTTATTCATCACTGTACTTAATCTACGTGCTAGTATTTTAGTTAGTATTTTCTGGTCTGTATTCAGAAGTGCAATTGCTCTGTATGATCCCGGATCTTCCGGATCTTTATCAGCTTTAGGGATAAGCGTTATTATAGATTCATTTAAGGTGTCTGGGAGTTTCTGTTGGGTGTAGATATAATCATATAGTCTTTGCAAGCGTGGGCACAGCAAATCATGAAATATTTTGTAAAATTCTGAACCTAGACCATCTGGCCCTACTGCCTTACCATTTTTTAGAGAGCCAATAGACTCCTCAATATCCTTTATCGTAATTTCCCTTTCTAATAATTCTCTATCCTTTGAATCTAAACCTTTTAAATTACATTTTATTAAAAAATCTGCTATTCCTTCTGATTGTGCTACAGTTTTAGTTGAATAAAGGTTATGATAGTATTGTAGAAATCTATCATTTATATCCTTGGGCATTTTAATAATTCTCCTGTCTCTGTTCTAATTTTATGAATTATTTTTTCCCCTTCCATTTTTCGCAGCTGGCGTGCTAATAGTTTTTGTGGTTTGTCTCCAATTCAAACTGTAATTGTTTGGTTTTTTGATAAAGTTTTATTACTTGTTCTGAGTACATTTTATTTAATTTATATTTCAGTACAGCAATTTTATTATGTTTTAACGTAGATGGCGTTTTCGCATTTTCTGTATCTAGTTGCTTAATTTCACTTTCCAGTGCTTTTTGTTTAATCCTGTTTTCTTTATTATAAAATGCTTGGGCAGAGATTAATGTACCTCGAACATACGCTTTGAACGTCTCCCACATAAGAGAAGCAGGTGTGTCAGGGTTGTCATTTACCTCAAAAAATATTTGGATTTGTTTAATAATATATTCCTGGCATGATCTTTCGTTCAAGATTTGTGGGTTAAGTCTCCAATATGTTTGTTTCTCGGACATTCCATTTAATTTAATCATGAATGTTACCGGTGCGTGATCTGAGATTATAATGTTATGATATTTTGAATTATAAGTAAATGGAATAAACGTAAGAGTCAACTAAAAAGTAATCTATTCTTGAGTATGTTTTGTGTACTGGTGAATAAAATGAATATTCCCGTCCGGTTGGGTTTTCTATTCTCAGATATCCTTAATATTAGTGGTATTAATAAATGAATTTAAAAAAACACTTGAATTGGATGTTGCTTTTTTTTGCCTTGATGATCTATCTAAGTATGGGTCTAATGTACAATTGAAGTCTCCTCCAATTATTAATTTGTATTGTGCAAATTCAGGAATTTTATTAAATGTTTTGTTAAAAAAAGTGGGGTTATCGAAGTTAGGCCCATAAACATTTAGAAGGATCACTTTTTCACCATTTAACTCTCCAACCACTATAATATATCTGCCATCCATATCCACTATTATTGAGGAGGTCGCAAAAGGAATTCCTTTACGAATTACTATTGCTACTCCTCTTGACTTGTGGGAAAAAGAGGAATGATATGATTCAGCGATCCACTTAGCTTTTAAGTCTGTGTTGTGATTCCTTTTTAAGATGTGTCTCTTGAAGAAATATTATATCTGTTTTGATTAGATTTAGGTGTGCCAAAACTTTACTTCTCTTAATTGGTTCATTGATTCCCTTGACATTCCAACTACAAAATGTTATTCCCTGACCCCTTCTTGTCATGTTAGCATCTTGCATATTGCTTTTGAGGTGGTCTATAACCGGGCAGAAGGAACAACACATAGAACCTGACCCTGCTCCCAAACCTCAGATAGATGAATTTAAATTCGAATACATCATTCTTCCGATCATATCTCCTTGCCTTAGTCTTGTTTTTCCATTCAAACCTTGAGTTAGAGAAATATTTAAAGAAAGAAAAGTGATAGGGTTGGTTAGTGTAGGGTGAAGAAAAAAGAACTACATCTACAATTAGTGTAGTTAGTGATAGCCACACTAACGTGGCTAGAATTCTAAAGACTTCCGTAGCCTTTGTAAAATGAAAAAATTCCAGCTCCGTGCCCGAGGAAGAGGAAAGAAAAAAAAAAAGGGAAATTATATTTAACATTCAATCAACTTCTTTGGAGTATCAAACTTATTTACCTAGTCATACTTATACCCACACAATATATATGCACCTACCTACGTACACGCATATATATATATATATATATGTATACATACCCACATGTATACTAGTATCAACACGTAACCCTGCAGAAAGGTTCAAGCCAGCAAAATGATTTTAAATTGAAAGATAGAGCGAAAAAGAAAAGGAAACCCGTCAATCATAATTATGATATAGGTTAATTTACCTCTTACATATCTTTCTATATACTATATTATGTAATTCCTTTCTTCATTTATCAAAGACTATTAATTATTGATCATTGTTATCCATCTTATACCGTATTAACTTTTTATAAGAATTGATAATGTTAATAATTTTAGTGGAAATAAGGATATTTAATAAGTATTAGTTGTTACCTGTATAGTTAAATATGAATTTACATATAATAGTAATGATTAGTAACCTAAAAAGAGCCAAAACAAAAAAGAGAAAAAAAGAGGGAAAAACCCCTCGAAAAATTGCAGTTTTTATCCAATGTCCTCCATCATTTTCGTTTTCCAAGTGTCTATAAAGTTCTTGAACGAATTTTAAAGGTCCTTTTAGATCTGATGGTCATCTTAGTCATGGCTCCTAAGGAGTGATGTAGGTTCTTCAGTCTGTGGGCACGTTACCGACTACCTTGGCGTATTCGAGTGCTTTTTCGTGCTCTGTAAAAAGAACACATTGGTATTGTAAGTGACTCTTAGCCTTGCGGGATAGAGTAGGCTGTATTTCAAATCCGGTACACTCTTCATATTCTTTTGGTCTCGTTGAACAGCATTCTTTTCTTGAAGACCTCTGTCGAGTAATCTCGGTAGATGCTAAATCTCTCGCCTTCAAAAAGAAGTTGGACCGCTCCGAACACTTTCTTCATTATCTCATCAAATTCATGATCCTGTAGGACTTTTACAATAATTTGTCTTGGATGGACATCATCTTGTGTACGACGTCGCTGCGCTCTATGGGCTCGGCCGAGTAGAGGTTTGTGATCCAATTTTAGGACTTTATGTAGTAGGTCTGCCACGAAATCCCGAGTGCCCATTTCCTTCTCGCTTCCTTCCTTCACCCCTACAATTCTTAGGTTCTTTCGTCTTTGACGCCCTCCAGATCGATACATTTATCATTTAATTTGCTCACCATGTTTGTGAGGCGTTGGTTTTCAGTAAGGAGCTGATTTACTGTTTCTGCACTTGTCATCGCACATTTCTCAAGCTCGGTTATCGCTATTCTGTGTTGATCAAGTTCTTGGCGAATGGGGTCCACCTCTGTTTGAACCTTTGTTTCCACCGAAACGAGTCTGGCTTCCATCACTTCCATCTGGTCTTTGACCTCTTCCTCCCTCGTCCTCTTCCAGTTTTCAAGCATTTGTTGAACTGTGACGAGCATTTCTGCTCTAAAATCTACCTTGAAGGTGTCTAGTGCCTTTTGAAATTTCTCTCCAAAAGTCTTCATTTCAGCAGCCAGACAAGTCTTCATTTCAGCAGCCAGAAAGATTTTAAGATCTTCCATTTCCGATTTTTTCCCTTTAATCTTCTTTGGAGGATCTTCCTGGGCCATCGCTGTAACTGAGGCCGAGGCTTCTGTAGGGCCTTCCTCTTCCATCTGGGGTCTTCCTTTACCCGATTTTTTTGTTGCTCCACGGGGGGGGGGTGTGTTGTAGCGACATACCTTAAGTCGCAGGCCTGATGACGTCACGCAGGCTGCCGTTTCAGATTACGATCGCTGCAGGTAGGTCCCGATTTTTCTCCCGTTTTTTGCTTTCCTGGGTACGGAGCTGGTTGGCGCTGGACTTAAGACTCCATAGCGCCACCGGAAGTCTTCCCCCTATCCCTCTTGCCCCTCTCTCTGTGTCTCTATCTCTCTCTCTGCCTATGCCCCTTCTCTCTGTGCCCTCACTCTCTACCCCAGCCCACCCCCCCCCCCCCCCCTCAAGTTGGGGGCTATGCGTCAGTTGATAGGGTGGTTATGGGGTTAAAGGAGCAAATTAATAATATTAATATAATATCATGGGTTAATTAGCGCGAGTGCGGGGGGGGGGGGGGTAGTTAGTGTGTGTGATGCTGCGTGCCGCCTCCCCCCCCACAACCGCATGTTGGGTGAACAGATGCACTTGGTCTAGTATAGTATAGTATATATATAGGTATATATGAACTTAGAGCCTGGATTGACACCTGGAAGTATGATGTTGTGGCGATCAGTGAAACATGGTTGCAGGAGGGCTGTGATTGGAAACTAAATATTCCAGGATTTCGTTGCTTCAGGTGTGATAGAATTGGAGGGGCAAGAGGTGGAGGTGTTGCATTGCTTATCAGGGAAGATATTACAGCAGTGCTTTGGCAGGATAGATTAGAGGGCTCGTCTAGGGAGGCTATTTGGGTGGAACTGAGAAATGGGAAAGGGGTAGCCAACACTTATAGGGGTGTATTATAGACCGCCAAATGGGGAGCGAGAATTGGAAGAGCAAATATGTAAGGAGATTGCAGATATTAGTAGTAAGCACAATGTAGTGATTGTGGGAGATTTCAATTTTCCACACATAGACTGGGAAACACATTCTGTAAATGGGCTGGATGGGTTGGAGTTTGTAAAATGTGTGCAGGATAGTTTTTTGCAGCAATACATAGAAGTACCTACTAGAGAAGGGGCGGTACTGGACCTCCTGTTAGGAAATGAGATGGGTCAGGTGGCAGAGGTATGCGTTGGGGAACAGTTCGGGTCCAGTGATCACAATACCATTAGTTTCAATATCATTATGGAGAGGGACAAAACTGGACCTAGGGTTGAGATTTTTGATTGGAGAAAGGCTAACTTTGAGGAGATGCGAAAGGATTTAAAAGGAGTAAATTGGGACAGTTTGTTTTATGGGAAAGATGTGGAAGAGAAATGGAGTACATTTAAAGGTGAAATTTTAAGAGTACAGAATCTTTATGTCCCTGTTCGGTTGAAAGGAAATCGTAAAAATTGTAAAGAGCCATGGTTTTCAAGGGAAATTGGACACTTGGTTCGGAAAAAGAGGGAGAACTACAATAATTATAGGCAGCATGGAGTAAATGAGGTGCTTGAGGAGTATAAAGAATGTAAAAAGAATCTTAAGAAATAAATTAGAAAAGCTAAAAGAAGACATGGTTGCTTTGGCAAGTAAGATAAAAGTAAATCCGAAGGGTTTCTACCGCTATATTAATAGAAAAAGGATAACGAGGGATAAAATTGGTCCATTAGAGAGTCAGAGTGGACAGCTATCTGCAGAGCCAAAAGAGATGGGGGAGATATTGAACAGTTTTTTTTCTTCGGTATTCACCAAGGAGAAGGATATTGAATTATGTGAGGTAAGGGAAACTAGTAGAGTAGCTATGGATACAATGAGGTTCAAAGTAAAAGAAATACTGACACTTTTGAAAAATATATGTGGATAAGTCTCCAGGTCCTGACAGGATATTCCCTAGGACATTGAGGGAAGTTAGTGTAGAAATAGCCGGGGCTATGACAGAAATATTTCAAATGTCATTAGAAACGGGAATAGTCCCCGAGGATTGGCGTACTGCGCATGTTGTTCCATTGTTTAAAAAGGGCTCTAAGAGTAAACCTAGCAATTATAGACCTGTTAGTTTGACTTCAGTGGTGGGCAAATTAATGGAAAGGATACTTAGAGATAATATATATAATCATCTGGATAAACAGGGTCTGATCAGGAACAGTCAACACGGATTTGTGCCTGGAAGGTCATGTTTGACTAAACTTCTTGACATTTTTTGAAGAGGTTACTAAGGAAATTGATGAGGTTAAAGCAGTGGGTGTTGTCTATATGGACTTCAGTAAGGCCTTTGACAAGGTTCCACATGGAAGGTTGGTTAAGAAGGTTCAATTGTAGGGTATTAATAGTGGAGTAGCATGATGAATTCAACAGTGGCTGAATGGGAGATGCCATAGAGTAATGGTGGATAACTGTTTGTCAGGTTGGAGGCCGGTGACTAGTGGGGTGCTCGGGGATCTGTGTTGGGTCCACTGTTGTTTGTCATATACATAAATGGTCTGGATGATGGTGTGGTAAATTGGATTAGTAAGTATGCAGATGATACCAAGATAGGGGGTGTTGTGGATAATGAAGAAGATTTCCAAAGTCTACAGAGTGATTTAGGCCATTTGGAAGAGTGGGCTGAAAGATTGCAAATTGAGTTTAATGCTGATAAGTGTGAGGTGCTACATATAACCATGTAACCATATAACAATTACAGCACGGACACAGGCCATCTCGGCCATTCTAGTCCGTGCCGAACACGTATTCTCCCCTACTCCCATCTACCTGCACTCAGACCATAACCCTCCATTCCTTTCCCGTCCATATAACAATCCAATTTATTTTTAATTGATAAAAACGTATCTGCCTCCACCACCTTCACTGGAAGCTCATTCCACACATCTACCACTATGAGTAAAGAAGCTCCCCCTCATGTTACCCCTAAACTTCTGTTCCTTAATTCTCAAGTCATGTCCTCTTGTTTGAATCTTCCCTACTCTCAGTGGGAAAAGCTTATCCACGTCAACTCTGTCTATCCCTCTCATCATTTTAAAGACCTCTATCAAGTCCCCCCTTAACCTTCTCCGCTCCAAAGAATAAAGACCTAACTTGTTCAACCTTTCTCTGTAATCTTGGCAGGACAAATAAAATAGGATGTATTTGGTAAATGATAGCGAATTGAGGAATGCAGTTGAACAGAGGGATCTAGGAATAACTGCATAGTTCCCTGAAGGTGAAATATCATGCGGATAGGGTGGTAAAGAAAGCTTTTGGTGTGCTGTCCTTTATCAATCAGAGCATTGAGTATAGAAGTTGGGATGTAATGTTAAAATTGTACAAGGCATTGGTGAGGCCAATTTTGGAATTTGGTGTACAATTCTGGTCGCCAAATTATAGGAAAGATGTCAACAAACTAGAGAGAGTACAGAGGAGATTAATGGGGCTTTCTCACGGGGCAACTGGACACAAGATGTAACCAGAGTGAAGTGGTCGTGGTCTAGCACGATATCACACGATATAATGGTGGTAGATAAAGAGTTCCCACGGGTACTCGGCCTTTCTGTTATTTGTGCGAGTGACTTGTCCGTCTCCCGAGCTTTCCCGTTAAATCTTGAATGAACATTGTGAACTGTGAAGTGTAGTTAAATCATCACGTAGCGCAAATGATGTAACTTTTTTTTCACACACTATAAATACTAGGTACATGGAGAAGTGGTGCAACCGAGGCGGAAATGGTCCCACTGCAGCGTTTCAAAGGTAACTCGGGCACATACAGTGGGAAAGAGCAAAGAGGCCATCTCTGCGCTTACTACAATTCACAATTGGGGAGTGTGCCGTGGCAGGACAGCTCTATTGATGGGTAGCCGACCACAGGAACCCTACTGCATGTTAGCAGACATGCATAGAAAATAAGCTGATAGTAATGTCCCGTTGTAATCCTGCTTACTTCTCTTTGTTTCACTTTAAAGTGTTGTCCTCTGAAAAGTGCTTCCTATAAGATGGTCGTCCGCAAAACCTGCCATTTAGCACATTGCATGGTCCCTTTTATTGCCTGAGTTTAGGCTTGTTGCGGAGGTTAATGAATAGAATCTGTTTAAAAAAATCTAGCGTGCCTCATTTGTTGATTTTCATGTTTGCGAAGCCCTTTTTTAGACAAATGTTGTTTGGTGTGATGCACCTTCTCTCAATATGTGCAAGAAGTCGTCTTTTTATATTGTCAAATAGAAATAAAGACTTTGTCTCACATTGACCGTGATGATTGTCTTATTTTACTTCGGAGTCACGTGAGTGACTACGTGAAGAAGCCCGCCCCAGGACGCATTGTGGCATTACGTTTCAGCAGGCAACAGCGGCAGGCGGGAGACAGGGCTCCCGCAGAAACGAGAAAAACTAAGCTTTAGGTAAGTACTTACCTTTATTTTACAGCCCCTTTGCGTCTGCTTGTTCCCCGCAGGGCATGCAAGCGGCCCCCTTGGACTCCGGGAGGAGTTTTTTCCGTTCGCGGGAGGGGAGGAAAGACGCCACCAGGACCGCACTCACGGCGGACCATGGATGGGAGCTGTGCCAGTGCCGGTAACTCTCCACAGGGGCGACATCGAGAGAGCGCAGGAAGACGGCGCTTGCACTGTGTTGGAGGTTCCCCTCAGTCCTCGCTCGCCCTCGAGTACTGCCCAGGTGAGGCAGGCAGGCGGGCGGGCGGAGGCATCCGACAATTCGGAGTCGGTAAGGGGACCCACTACGCAGTGCTGGCGTGGAGTGCGCTGCAGCCCGAGTGCAGGTGAGCAGCAGCCCGAGTGCAGAGAGAGAGAGAGAGCGAGGACTCTAATCAGCGCCCCGCTCCCGACACTGCACCAAGCCCGTCAGCATCAGCAGCGGGCTGGGAGGAAATGCTGCACCTGCCCACTCGACGAAGGAAACGTCATTGGGCAGCAACAGGCGGTAGGACCGCTTAGCGGGCGGTCCGCTAACCCGACACCGCGACCGAGCCAGCCCGCTAGCGCCTGAGCAGCGGGCTGGATGTGTGTAAAACCGGGCGGTGGAGCCGACATCGGACTGGGACGTCTCTCCACCCAGGAGGGGGAGAGACAGCCGCCTGAGCTGCAGGAGCGGCTCTTGGGCATTGGAAAGGTGAGTTTGCAGTTGTGTTTTATTGCAGGTGTCAGGAACACAACGCAAAAAACTCGCAAAGAGAAACTGCCCCGCTCCAACTCTACCAGCAGGGCAGCAACCGGCGGCAGCGTCGCTCGCAGAGCGTTTTTCGCTATCCCTGAGACCGAGCCAAGCCAGTCTCGCCAGAGCCTGCACGGCGGACTGGGAAAGCGGCCAGGAAGCCAAACGGCCGGTCGTCTCCAATTCGTCGGAGGGGGACATGTCTCTACCAAAGCAGAAAAGAGACAGCCGCCTGAGCTGCATTTCGCAGCTCCTGGAGGAGAAGGTCCACCGGGAACAGCAGCGCTCCCG
The DNA here is from genome assembly GCA_036785375.1 of Leucoraja ocellata. Taxonomy (NCBI): domain Eukaryota; kingdom Metazoa; phylum Chordata; class Chondrichthyes; order Rajiformes; family Rajidae; genus Leucoraja; species Leucoraja ocellata. The sequence continues at coordinate 648,085 of JAWMAR010000515.1, read as the reverse complement.
GCGAGACAGGACAGGCACCTCCTCCATAGTGTCGTGTCAGGCACTGCCCTTTGCTACCCTCATACCACGGGTTGGAGCAGGAGGCTAGCATTGGTGACCAGGGCAGGGCTGGTCTGGAAATGGGACAGGCGGACAAAATCGGGAGTATGCATGGGGTGCAGCTGTTGGGTGTGGTGGACCGCTTCGTAGCAACCCCACGGGCTGGAGCACCGCCGGAGCCAAAAAATGGCAGCCAGCACAAACCTCTACTGAAGAAGGTGCTCGCCGAGGTGCTGCAAGAATATACAGCACCAGAGAACTGTGAGGCCCTTAAGGGGAAAAAGCCTCAACAGCAAAATCTGCGAATGTGGGGGCCCTTATGCGGGCATAAAAACTCAAGCTACAGCGGATCCGAAGGCTCCTGACGTCAGCTATCACAGCCTATGCTCGTTCTGTGGAGACAACGAAGATGAACACATACCAGCAGGAAGTGCTGGTATTAAGGTGTACCACACAATTCGAACTAAACAATCTCCGGAGGGAAATATAAGACCTGCCCTCAATCTCAAAATTTGCAGGCTTGAGCAAAGCCCCAGCTGCGGAGGCAGATTCACTGCTATTTGGGAGAGATCTGAACAAAAAGCTGAAGGAGATGGAAGAGGCATCAAAAACCTTCGGCATCATGAGGGCAGGCCCCGGGACGAGCAAACCACGACTTTCGATACCCAAGCAGCAGCACCCCACGGCATCCACCAGTCGACGTCTAGAATATGGGACTGGTGAACGCTTGGGGCCGCATTATCCCCAAAGATCTTTTAGATCAGGGCCCACCGCGGACCCCCTGGAAAATGCGCCTCCCCCGAACGTCGCCAGCACGTTGTCAGAACAAAAGCACTCAGAAAACAGAAAAGACAAAACCGCCAATAACCATGGAGGTAGGTGGGTCTGGTTCCTACCAGCATATAGAGCGCTTTCCTGGACTATCTTGGGTTTCATATTAATTCAGTCCATATAACCATATAACAATTACAGCACGGAAACAGGCCATCTCGGCCCTACAAGTCCATGCCGAACAAATTTTTTTTTCCCCTTAGTCCCACCTGCCTGCACTCGTACCATAACCCTCCATTCCCTTCTCATCCATATGCCTATCCAATTTATTTTTAAATGATACCAATGAACCTGCCTCCACCACTTCCACTGGGAGCTCATTCCACACCGCCACCACTCTCTGCGTAAAGAAGTTCCCCCTCATATTACCCCTAAACTTCTGTCCCTTAATTCTGAAGTCATGTCCCCTTGTTTGAATCTTCCCTATTCTCAAAGGGAAAAGCTTGTCCACATCAACTCTGTCTATCCCTCTCATCATTTTAAAGACCTCTATCAGGTCCCCCCTTAACCTTCTGCGCTCCAGAGAATAAAGACCTAACTTATTCAACCTATCTCTGTAACTTAGTTGTTGAAACCCAGGCAACATTCTAGTAAATCTCCTCTGTACTCTCTCTATTTTGTTGACATCCTTCCTATAATTTGGCGACCAAAATTGTACCCCATACTCCAGATTTGGTCTCACCAATGCCTTGTACAATTTTAACATTACATCCCAGCTTCTATACTCAATGCTCCGATTTATAAAGGCTAGCATACCAAAAGCTTTCTTTACCACCCTATCTATATGAGATTCCACCTTCAAGGAACTATGCACGGCTATACCCAGATCCCTCTGTTCAACTGTATTCTTCAATTCCCTACCATTTACCATGTACGTCCTATTTTGATTTGTCCTGCCAAGGTGTAGCACCTCACATTTATCAGCATTAAACTCCATCTGCCATCTTTCAGACCATTTTTCCAAATGGCCTAAATCACTCTGTAGACTTTGGAAATCCTCTTCATTATCCACAACACCCCCTATCTTAGTATCATCTGCATACTTACTAATCCAATTTACCACACCTTCATCCAGATCATTGATGTACATGACAAACAACAAAGGACCCAACACAGATCCCTGAGGCACCCCACTAGTCACCTGCCTCCAACCCGATAAACAGCCATCCACCATTACCCTCTGGCTTCTCCCATTCAGCCACTGTTGAATCCATCTTGCTATTCCTGCATTTATACCCAACAGTTGAACCTTCTTAACCAACCTTCCATGAGGAACCTTGTCAAAGGCCTTACTAAAGTCCATATAGACAACATCCACTGCTTTACCCTCGTCAATTTCCCTAGTAACCTCTTCAAAAAATTCAAGAAGATTAGTCAAACATGACCTTCCAGGCACAAATCCATGTTGACTGTTCCTAATCAGACCCTGTTTATCTAGATGCTTATATATATTGTCTCTAAGTATCTTTTCCATTAATTTGCCCACCACTGAAGTCAAACTAACAGGTCTATAATTGCTAGGTTTACTCTTAGAACCCTTTTTAAACAATGGAACAACATGCGCAGTACGCCAATCCTCGGGGACTATTCCCGTTTCTAATGACATTTGAAATATTTCTGTCATAGCCCCGGCTATTTCTACACTAACTTCCCTCAATGTCCTAGGGAATATCCTGTCAGGACCTGGAGACTTATCCACTTTTATATTTTTCAAAAGTGTCAGTACTTCTTTTACTTTGAACCTCATAGTATCCATAGCTACTCTACTAGTTTCCCTTACCTCACATAATTCAATATCCTTCTCCTTGGTGAATACCGAAGAAAAAAAATTGTTCAATATCTCCCCCATCTCTTTTGGCTCTGCAGATAGCTGTCCACTCTGTCTCTCCAATGGACCAATGTTATCCCTCGTTATCCTTTTGCTATTAATATAGCTGTAGAAACCCTTTGGATTGACTTTCACCTTACTTGCCAAAGCAACCTCATATCTTCTTTTAGCTTTTCTAATTTCTTTCTTAAGATTCTTGTTACATTCCTTAGACTCCTCAAGCACGTCATTTACTTCATGCTGCCTATAATTATTGTAGATCTCCCTCTTTTTCCGAACAAGATGTCCAATTTCCCTTGAAAACCAGGGCTCTTTCCAATTTTTACTGTTTCCTTTCAACCGAACAGGAACATAAAGATTCTGTACTCTTAAAATTTCCCTTTTAAATGTCCTCCATTTCTCTTCTACATCTTTCCCATAAAACAAAATGTCCCAGTTCACTCCTTTTAAATCATCTCGCATCGCATCAAAGTTAGCCTTTCTCCAATCAAAAATCTCAACCCTAGGTCCAGTTCTGACCCTCTCCATAATTATCTTGAAACTAATGGTATTGTGATCACTGGACCCGAAGTGCTCCCCAACGCATACCTCCGCCACCTGTCCCATCTCATTTCCTAACAGGAGGTCCAGCACTGCCCCTCCTCTAGTAGGTACCTCTATGTATTGCTGCAAAAAACTATCCTGCACACATTTTACAAACTCCAACCCATCCAGCCCATTTACAGAATGTGTTTCCCAGTCTATGTGTGGAAAGTTGAAATCTCCCACAATCACTACCTTGTGCTTACTACTAATATCTGCTATCTCCTTACATATTTGCTCTTCCAATTCTCGTTCCCCGTTTGGCGGTCTATAATACACCCCTATAAGAGTTGCTACACCTTTCCCACTTCTCAATTCCACCCAAATAGTCTCCCTAGATGAGCCCTCCAATCTATCCTGCCAAAGCACTGCTGTAATATCTTCCCTGACTAGCAATGCAACACTTCCACCTCTTGCCCCTCCAATTCTATCACACCTGAAGCAGCGAAATCCTGGAATATTTAGTTTCCAATCACAGCCCTCCTGCAACCACGTTTCACTGATCGCCACAACATCATACTTCCAGGTGTCTATCCAGACTCTAAGCTCATCAACCTTTCTTACAATGCTCCTAGCATTAAAATATGCACATTTAAGAAAACCCCCGTCTCTTATTCTCTGTTTATTTCCTTTTTTTTCTTTCTCCACTTGTGTCCGAGTGCTTCCCATTTCTGCTTCCTGCCTCCCATTCTGTCTACTACCTTTCGCTATTTGAGTCCCCCTGAACATTCAAGAATGTATTTATAATATCGATAGACAAATGCGTTCGCGCTGCATTGGTGAAATTAATTCTATGTATTTCTTCCCTTCTGCCTCACCAATCGAGGACAACGCACAGTACAAAAGGATTCTGCTTCAGGTATTTGATAGTGCCTGACGGACTTACGCAGCCATGGTTCTCTAAACGCCATGACATGGTTGTTGAAACTTCGATGGTATTTCCCAGTAACCCAGAATTATTAACAATCGGAGCCGGGCACAAGTCATCTGTGCCATGGGAAAATCAAGCTCCTGAGTTGCAGATTCTGCACAAGCCTCATCTGGGACTGGGATTGTTATACTGAACCATCGACACCATGTCAGCATCCTTCTGAACATCCACTGGACTACAACACTTGTCCAGCATCAAGAGAAGTACTGCAAGGATACAGGGATAACCTATTCATCTGATACAGTTACTACGAACTGGAATTCCTGGAGAACCTTCATCACGGCTACAGTACCATCAACCCAGCTAGAATTGCCCTGCCTGTTGTTTCAAAACAGCTACAGGACAACAGGCCATGGGGTCACTGGCTGGTGGTAAATCTTTGAAGGGTATTAAAACTCTAAACCCCTAGACCAGGTACACCCATATATGGGATGTCACAGAGGTACAACCATACCTCAGGGGATACCCACCAGCCAGATCCCTCAACCTGAACATTCTATGCTTTAAACACATATGTTGAAGGCACACGGAGCAGCACAGAGGGTCCAGTCACTACTCCTATTTACAACTGGACACCATGCTCATAGCTTCAGACCAGATCTCTATCATTGTCCAGGGAATGGTCAAACCAGACCAGGAACACCTTATCCAGTCATAAAATCCGGGCTTACCCGCCAGAAAACACGGTAATGTGCCATGACCCTATTACCTTACATAGACACAACCTAATTATTCGAGGGAGATGAAAAGCCTTGTGGGTTGGTCACAAAAACCTTGTGGTCGGGTAACGAGCCTTTTTGAGATGGCTCAAGCAGGTATTAAAGCTCCTGGGATAAAACTAACATGTACAACGTTTTTCATTCCACAGGACAAGCTTCCACGTCAACGGCAAAAGAATGGACGTGCCTATAAACCACATCCTGGCTACAGCAGAATGGTGGGGGTAAAACGTTCAGAGAAATAATTTATTATAAACTGTTGACAAAACCTGTTTTTATTTGCAGGAAAGATTCCAATCTGCAAATATTTAAATTAGCCAAGGGGAGCATTTAAATTTCTTCATTGTTATTGTAAAAATGCCATTGTTTTTCTATAAACAGATTCATTGGTTGATTATGATAACACGCTTCCTCCCTCAAAGTCTTCGGCAGCGAGTGATATAAAGCTGTTACACGGTTTGAAATCACAGAAGCTTTGAAATCTTCACGTAGTCACTCACGTGACTCCAAAGTAAAATAGTAAGATTAAACGAGAACTTACCAGTTTGAAGTTTGATCTGTATTTTATGAGGAGTTACGATGAGGGATTACGTGCCCTCCGCTCCCACCCTCATTATATGGATCAAATTGATAAATTGATGTCTCTTTGTCTTTACTATGTTACTTCAAATACTTGTGTCTATCTGTGATTCCACACCGTTGCTTTGAAGTATGCCGCAATGCGTCCTGGGGCGGGCTTCTTCACGTAATCACTCATCGTAACTCCTCATAAAATACAGATCAAACTTCAAACATGTAAGTTCTCGTTTAATCTTACTATTTTATTATCTACTGAGAGGTGAAACTTTCAAACGTTTAAATAGCTCAGCAATTGAGGGACCTGAACACTCAAAAATGAAAAAGCATGAAAATGTGATTATATCACCTCTCTTCAACTATTTTGTGTTTCAGCATGAGAGGGATTATAACATTAGAGACATTCATCTTGTAGTGATGTGTTAATGAAGAATTGCAGACATCAATCTGATAGTAAAAAATATATTTATTTAACAATGAGGTAAACAAGCACTGAAAATCAAACTGCTGAGTTAAAAGCTTTATCACACTTCAGGAGTTCGCAGGAGTTCCCACGGTAAACGCAAGAGTTATTACGGATATCGCACTGGCCACTATGTCCATATAATGTTTCAATGTTCAACCACAAGTGTACAAGTCACTCTTGGAGAAATTCAAGCTTGCTTGAATTTTCTCCCGAGTCAACAAGTTACACGAGTACTTGCTGTTAGCGCCACAGTGGTCCACGGTGGTCCTGGAATGCCGTACGGTTATCGTACGAGGTTCCCACGATGTTCAACTCTGGTTACCTCTTGCATCAAGTCGCCCCGTGAGAAAGCCCCATAAAACCCGTCTCACGGTGCGAATTGACACACGAGGTACCCAGAGTTAAAACTCGTGGTAATAACATATGATTAACGTAGCTGTAACATCGGAACTCGTGGACGTAGCTTAGAGACTCGTGGCGCCAACTGCAGGTACCCGTGAAACTTGTCAACGCTTGAAAAAAATCAAACATGTTTAAAGTTTTCCACGAGTCAAATTTACTCTTGTGGTTAAGAATTGAAACATTTTAACTCGTTGTAAGAACGTAGTGGCCCGTGCATTTACTTCATTCACTGGCGGCGGGTGCCTGTCACTGAAACAGGCAGGTGAGATTTCACATCAACCTTGTGTGTGTTTATCTCTCTCTCCCTCTCTCCCTCTCACACAGGCTGAGAGACTCTGCCTCTGTGAGTGTACGTCTCTTTTTCCCTGTCTCCCACACACAGTAAGACCGAGGTACTGTGCTCAGTATCTGTGTCTCCCACATACACAGTAAAACTCTGCCTTGTGTGTGTATATACGTCTCCCCCATTTCCCTCTGTCTCCCCCCCACCTCTCTCTTTCTACCCCACCTCTCCCTTTCTCCATCCCCCCCCCCCCCCCCCCCCACACACAATAAGACCAATGTATTCTGCTTAGTCTATCTTCCCTCCCACACACACAGATAGACCGAGGTCATAGAAACATAGAAACATAGAAATTAGGTGCAGTAGTAGGCCATTCGGACCTTCGAGCCTGCACCGCAATTCAATATGATCATGGCTGATCATCCAACTCAGTATCCCGTACCTGCCTTCTCTCCATACCCTCTGATCCCCTTGGCCACAAGGGCCACATCTAACTCCCTCTTAAATATAACCAATGAACTGGCCTCTGTGGCAGAGAGTTCCAGAGATTCACCACTCTATGTGAAAAAAGTTCTCCTTGTCTCGGTTTTAAAGGATTTCCCCATTATCCTTAAGCTGTGACCCCTTGTCCTGGACTTCCCCAACATCGGGAACAATCTTCCTGCATCTAGCATGTCCAACCCCTTAAGAATTTTGTAAGTTTCTATAAGATCCCCTCTCAATCTCCTAAATTCTAGAGGGTATAAACCAAGTCTATCCAGTCTTTCTTCATAAGACAGTCCTGACATCCCAGGAACCAGTCTGGTGAACCTTCCCTGCACTCCCTCTATGGCAATAATGTCCTTCCTCAGATTTGGAGACCAAAACTGTACGCAATACTCCAGGTGTGGTCTCACCAAAACCCTGTACAGCTGCAGTAGAACCTCCCTGCTCCTATACTCAAATCCTTTTGCTATGAAAGCCAACATGCCTATCCAAGTCACCTTGCAGTCTCCTAGCATCCTCCTCACTGCCCCCCAGCTTAGTGTCATCCGCAAACTTGGAGATATTGCCTTCAATTCCCTCATCCAGATCATTAATATATATTGTAAATAGCTGGGGTCCCAGCACTGAGCCTTGCGGTACCCCACTAGTCACTGCCTGCCATTGTGAAAAGGACCCGTTTACTCCTACTCTTTGCTTCCTGTTTGCCAGCCAGTTCTCTATCCACATCAATACTGAACCCCCAATGCCGTGTGCTTTAAGTTTGTATACTAATCTCTTATGTGGGACCTTGTCGAAAGCCTTCTGGAAGTCCAGATACACCACATCCACTGGTTCTCCCCTATCCACGCTACTAGTTACATCCTCGAAAAATTCTATAAGATTCGTCAGACATGATTTTCCTTTCGTAAATCCATGCTGACTTTGTCCAATGATTTCACCACTTTCCAAATGTGCTGCTATCCCATCTATAATAACTGACTCTAGCAGTTTCCCCACTACCGATGTTAGACTAACTGGTCTGTAATTCCCCGTTTTCTCTCTCCCTCCCTTCTTAAAAAGTGGGGTTACATTTGCTACCCACCAATCCTCTAGAACTACTCCAGAATATAATGAGTTTTGAAAGATTATTACTAATGCATCCACTATTTCTGGAGCTACTTCCTTAAGTACTCTGGGATGCAGCCTATCTGGCCCTGGGGATTTATCGGCCTTTAATCCATTCAATTTACCCAACACTACTACCCGACTAACCTGGATTTCACTCAATTCCTCCAATTCCTTTGACCCGCGGGCCCCTGCTATTTCCGGCAGATTATTTATGTCTTCCTTTGTGTAGACGGAACCAAAGTAGCTATTCAATTGGTCCGCCATATCCTTGTTCCCCATGATCAACTCACCTGTTTCTGACTGCAAGGGACCTACATTTGTTTTAACTAATCTCTTTCTTTTCACATATCTATAAAAACGTTTGCAGTCGGTTTTTATGTTCCCTGCCAGTTTTCTTTCATAATCCATTTTTCCTTTCCTAATTAAGCCCTTCGTCCTCCTCTGCTGGTCTCTGAATTTCTCCCAGTCCTCCGGTATGCTGCTTTTTCTGGCTAATTTCATACTATCCCTGATTTCCCTTGTTTGCCAGCCAGTTCTCTATCCACATCAATACTGAACCCCCAATGCCGTGTGCCGTGAACCCCCAACGCACTGGCTTCCCTGATTTATTCTTTTGCCAAACTGGGATGAACAATTTTTGTAGTTCATCCATACAGTCTTTAAATGTCTTCCATTGCATATCCACCGTCAACCCTTTTAGAATTAATTGCCAGTCAATCTTGGCCAATTCACGTCTCATACCCTCAAAGTTACCTTTCTTTAAGTTCAAAACCATTGTTTCTGAATTAACAATGTCACTCTCCATCCTAATGAAGAACTCAACCATATTATGGTCACTCTTGCCCAAGGAGCCACGCACAACAAGACTACTAACTAACCCTTCCTCATTACTCAATACCCAGTCTAAAATAGCCAGCTCTCTCGTTGGTTCCTCTACATGTTGATTTAGATAACTATCCCGCATGCATTCCAAGAAATCCTCTTCCTCAGCACCCCTGCCAATTTGATTCACCCAATCTATATGTAGATTGAAGTCACCCATTATAACTGCTTTGCCTTTGTCGCACGCATTTCCTGTGCGCTCTATCTCTTCCCCCAGTCACGCTGAACTACATCACACTGCCTCTGTGCCTCTCTCTGTTTCTGTCTCTCTCCCCCTCTCTCCGTCCTACAGTCAGAGGTTCACACTGCTTCTGTGCCTCTCTCTCCCCTATACACACACACACAGAGGTACATACTGCCCATTGTGTGTGTGTGTTTGCCTCTGTCTCTCTCTCCCACACACACAGTTAAAGGTACTCCACGCTGCCTGTGTGTGTGTGTGTGTCTCTCTCTCTCTCTCTCTCTCTGTCCCACCCCCCACAACGACACACAGACAGTCAGTCAGTCAGAGGAACTTCACACTGTGTGTGTGTGTGTGTGTGTGTGTGTGTGTGTGTGTGTGTGTGTGTGTGTGTGTGTGTGTGTGTGTGTGTGTGTGTATGCGCGCCTCTGTCTCTCCCTAGCTGGAGAAGGGAGAGAAGGGGTCACAGAGGGGTGGTGGTGGGGGTGGCGACAGACAGGGCCAACAATGAGTGGAGAAAGACAGAAACACCGACGTGCAAAGGAGACCTACAATAGCGCATGATCTATCTTGCGTTATTGTCGCCTGCCCGCTGTTTCTGACGCTAAAGCCTTGGGATCGTTGCCCTTTGTGTTGGCGTGGAGGGGGTGGGTGGTATTGTGCTGTTTGATCGCCCCTTGCTATCCCAGGGACAGGTAGACACAGCGGCTATTGAGACTGGTGGGCAATCATTACCAAAGAGTCTGCCCACACAGTCAGTACACCTCTCGTACACTTGTCTCCCGCAGTAAGATCATCCCGCAGATAATGATCCCAGCCTAACCCAAGAGCTTTGTCACCCCAGACAGATTAATGACGCCCGCGCATCCCACCGACAACCCCCCCCAACCTCTCTCCACCTCAACTCATGCCTGGGAACCAAAGCAGCTCAGGATGTGAACCCCGAGCTCTGTCTACCAACAACCTGATGTGCACATCCATCCATATTCAAACATTTCATCTCCCGTCTCCCCGCAGTGTGTAGACATTGCAGTAAATTCAATTAAAATATATCAAAGCTGTGTGTTTCAAACAAATCATAAGTATAACTGCTCTGGCACTGGACGGTGTGCATTTTCCCTTTGTAGTTCACATCAATAGATGTAGCCGCGCTGAATTCTATCTTTAAATCAAAGCCACAGGATGGAGATGTCTTCTTTAACACTGTTGCTTATTAAAACAGACCTTCAATCAGGATTGCCTCAAGAGTAACTTGGGAGATGAACTTGGAACATCACAGAAATTACAAGTAAACGGCAAACTTGTCACACCGGTGGGAACTCGGTTAAACTCTTGATCATACACTTGGGATCTCGTACACAACCACGAGTCTTTCACTCGGGGTCCTCGTGGGTCAGCTCCTACCGTGAAACAGGGCTTTTACTAGAAAGTTGCCAGGGTTTCAGCACCTAAGTTACAGAGAAGGGTTGAACACGATAGGTCTTTATTCTTTAGAGTGCAGAAGGTTAAGGGGGGACTTGATAGATGTCTTTAAAATTATGAGAGGGATAGACAGAGTTGACGTGGATAAGCTTTTTCCATTGAGAGTAGGGAAGATTCAAAGAAGAGGACATGATTTGAGAATTAAGGGACACAGTTTAGGGGCAACATGAGGGGGAACTTCTTTACTCAGAGAGTGGTTATGGTCTGAGTGCAGGTAGATGGGACTAGGTGAGAGTAAGTGTTCGGCACGGACTAGAAGGGCCGAGATGGCCTGTTTCCGTGTTGTAATTGTTATATCTTTGTATCACTACCCACCAAGTTCATGATTTTCAATATTCTACTTGTGTTTGGTTAATTCATTTCTTCCTTTCCACTGCGTTTACAAAGACAAAAATATACATATTTTTAATAATTTTAACATTTTAATTAATTAATTTTCAGTCAATATTTTTGCTGGCAATGCCATCACTGATTTCCCATACTTCATTTCAGCAATTGATATAACTTGTAAGTTGATGGTTCTCAAAGGAAAGACACCCGAGAATGCATTTGTCTACTGGGAGACTGCAAGAAACCCTCTCAGCCAGGACAGAGTAGCAATGTTACAACATTTTGAGATTTAAAAAATCAAGTCTGCAATTTATCCCATCAGATAAAGCATAAAAATAAATTTAATTTGACACCTAATTCACATTCACTAATTCAGTATTAAAAAAGTTATGGCCATTATCATACTGAAATTAGCATCTTGTTCCCTATTGCTTTTCCATTGACTTAACTCAAAAGCTGTGATCGAGTACAGTCAAAAGTCCAGAACTTTTTTAAAAATTAAGAGAACTGATGGAAAATTTCAGTTATTATAGATTGAAGCATTTCAAACATAGAAACATAGAAAATAGGTGCAGGAGTAAGCCATTCGGCCCTTCGAGCCCGCACCGCCATTCAATATGAATATGGCTGATCATCCAAATCAATATCCCATAACTGCCTTCTCTCCATACCCCCTGATCCCTTTAGCCACAAGGGCCACATCTAACTCCCTCTTAAATCTAGCCAATTAACTGCCCTCAACTACCTTCTGTGGCAGAGAATTCCGCAGATTCATCACTCTCTGTGTAAAAAATGATTTTCTCATCTCGGTCCTAAAAGACATCCCTCTTATCCTTAAACCGTGACCCCTTGTTCTGGACTTCCCCAACATCGGGAATAATCTTCCTGCATCTTGCCTGTCCAACCCCTTAAGAATTTTTAAGTTTCTATAAGATCCCCCCTCAATCTTCTAAATTCTAGCGAGTACAAGCCGAGTCTCTGGGATATTCTATATTCTGAAACAAATATAACCATATTAGCATATAACAATTACAGCACGGAAACAGGCCATCTCGACCCTTCTAGTCCGTGCCGAACACGTATTCTCCCCTAGTCCCATATACCTGCGCTCAGACCATAACCCTCCATTCCTTTCCCGTCCATATAACTATCCAATTTATTTTTAAATGATAAAAACGAACCTGCCTCCAGCACCTTCACTGGAAGCTCATTCCACAAAGCCACCACTCTCTGAGTAAAGAAGGATCCCCACATGTTACCCCTAAACTTCTGTCCCTTAATTCTCAAGTCATGTCCCCTTGTTTGAATCTTCCCTAATCTCAGTGGGAAAAGCTTATCCACGTCAACTCTGTGTATCCCTCATCATTTTAAATACCTCTATCAAGTCCCCCCTTAACCTTCTGCGCTCCAAAGAATAAAGCCCTAAGTTGTTCAGCCTTTCTCTGTAACTTAGTTGCTGAAACCCAGGCAACATTCTAGTAAATCTCCTCTGTACTCTCTCTATTTTGTTGACATCCTTCCTATAATTAGGCGACCAAAATTGTACCCCATACTCCAGAATTGGCCTCACCAATGCCTTGTACAATTTTAACATTACATCCCAACTTCTATACTCAATGCTCTGATTTATAAAGGCCAGCACACCAAAAGCTTTCTTTACCACCCTATCTACATGAGATTCCACTTTCAGGGAACTGTGCACAGTTATTCCCAGATCCCTCTGTTCACCTGCATTCTTCAATACCCTACCTTTTACCATGTACGTCCTATTTTGATTTGACCTGCCAAGATGTAAGTTCTGATCTTGAGAATATCACATTTTTGAATTTTCAAGGCAGTCTGGTTGTTTATTACCATTTCTGTCACATCGGTCAATTTTGTAATTAGCTACAATTAGGTAATTAGCTAATTATATGCTTTAATTTCATGTCATCCAAGTAAGATTGTTTTATATTTTTTCAGAATGCTTCAATCTATGATAGGTGAAAATTTCATTCAGTTCTCTTAATTCTTAAGAAAGTTACGGGCTTTTGAGTATCCAAGATCACAGCTTTTTTGTAATGTCCATTGAAAATCAATAGGGAACAAGATGCTAATTTCCGAGTATGAAAATGGCCATAACTTTTTTAATACTTGAGATATGAAAGTGAATTTGGTGTCAAATTAAACTTGTTGTTATGCTTTATATGATGGGATAAATTGCAGACTTGATTTTTAAAATCTCAAAATTTTGTAACATTGCTAGAAAGTTGCGTTTTGCAATGAATTTAAACCCCATATCGGCAGGAAAATTACTGCCAGTTCGTATGGGGCTTAAATCACCTTTTTGCAGACGAAATTCGGATTAAAGTTATCCTAAGAAGCAAGTTTATATGTAAAATAAACGGCTTACCTTATGTTTTGTCCCATACGTGAGATCCATTCCGATGTTGGTGTTGATGGCGTTAGATGTAGATTTTTATTTTACTCCTGCGATTAAATTGTCCGGCAATGTTTTTCAAACACTTCAGAGAACCGATGTTGGAGCGATTTTTTTGCAGCAGCTGAACAGCCTGAGAAAAATCGACTCCGACAGGCAGGAAAAAGGACATTTTAATCCCGCCCCTCTCTCAAAGGCGCCATAGTCGCGCACACGGCCAGTGGCAGAACTGCAGTGCCGCTGAAGGTAAGTTTTGTAACATAAGGGGTCTTAAGGGGTTGGACAGGCTAGATGCAGGAAGATTGTTCCCGATGTTGGGGAAGTCCAGGACAAGGGGTCACAGCTTAAGGATAAGGGGGAAATCCTTTAAAACCGAGATGAGGAGAACTTTTTTCACACAGAGAGTGGTGAATCTCTGGAACTCTCTGCCACAGAGGGTAGTTGAGGCCAGTTCATTGGCTATATTTAAGAGGGAGTTAGATGTGGCCCTTGTGGCCAAGGGGATCAGAGGGTATGGAGAGAAGGCAGGTACGGGATACTGAGTTGGATGATCAGCCATGATCATATTAAATGGCGGTGCAGGCTCGAAGGGCCGAATGGCCAACTCCTGCACCTAATTTCTATGTTTCTATACCTACATAGAGGGACACTGGATGAAATTTGCAGGACATGTACTCAGAATGTCACCAGAACGTGCACCTAAGATAGAAATGATAGGGCAAGCTGACGGATAAAGGAAAAGAGGCCAACCAAATCTCACATGGAGGCAAAAATTCCAGAATGGTTTGGAAGCCATTGCTAACCTATCGAGGGTGGAAGACGTTGCACATGACCGAACAGAATGGTGAAAGCTTGCTGACCAATGCACTCACTAGTGTGGGAGGAAGTAAGCCCACCTCGTAAGGTTTTGGCAGCGGTTTCTGTCTCTGATATATATATATAGATATATATTTCTTGCCGGCTGTGCGCCGCATGCGCATACTCACACACACATGCGAGGAATCGGAAACTTCAGCCGTGCACCCTGTGAACAGTAATTAGCTCGGGATACTTCCAGTTTCCAGCCCCGCCACGTGGATGCCTCTACTACGGGGCCATTACCATTAGAATGCATCAATTAGTGCAGATCTGTACCACAGATTTAAAAAAAACACTGGACTTCATGCTGGACAACATAATAGAGGACAGGACACTTTCAAGCAGCTTGTCCTGTCCTATATTATGTTGTCCACTGTCCAGCATGATGTCGTGTTTTTTAAATCTGTGGTAGCTGTCGTATGGAAACTGAGCTATTAAAACCAAGCAATATATAAATGATCTACATTATATGTAACCTAAAACTTTGTATTCTTGAATGTATTAAACATGTATTTTTTCCCCGATTGCCAGCTGTAAAAATAGAGGGTGTCAATTAGTTAATAAAATTGCTTTATAATTTGCAGAAAGCATTTAGTCTCTGTAAGTGTGATCTGTTGCCTTTGGCTTGAAGGGCCAAATGGCCTCCTCCTGCACCTACTTTCTATGTATCTATGTAACTGTCACGCACAGCATTTTGTTCAAACTTGTTTGAATAACAATAAAGGAAATTCAATTCAATTCAATTCAATCTACAGGTGGAGATTCTCTCCCTTTATGTGGAAAGGATTCATGATGGAAATCATATATTCATAACTTCAAGACACAATTTGAATTCAATTGTATTCAATTTTTGTCAATTACCTCATGTAACGCCAATATCTGATTACAACATTCATGAACATAAATGAGACCCAAGTAAAAAAATAAAATGTATGCATTTCTCTAATAAAGAACTTAGAAATGTAGTTCATACGAATTCAAATTCTAGGGTTTCATTGCCCTCATAAAATGTTAGAAATTTGTAAAAAAGTGTTGCAATGCAAGTTTGATTCACAAGAATTCACAAAAGGTTCGAGACTCAAACCCTCCACTTTTAGCTCAGCAGATGTAAGCATGTTCTTGACGACTTCATCTGACCGAAGGTGTTGCAATTCCTTTTTCACAACATCAGCTACTGCCATCATTCCTGGAATGCTCACACTTGGCCTCTGCAGGCATGATTGAATTTCTCCAGGCATTGTATTACAGGTAGTGCAAAAATTAGTCCAAGGACACACTTGCTTGAAGACAGATATTTGCTGATTCCATTCGCACGCGAAGAGACATTTGTCCCAAATTCCGTTGAGGCTTCTTTGAGTGCCTCTAAAACATCCGTGTAATTGTCTAGGAGTGACTTAATAGCAGCTGATCTCGTGAGCCACCGTGTTGGACAAATGGGCTTCAACTGCTTTGGTGATCTGATTTCACTATCTTCTGCATGCAAGTTCAAATACAAGTGCTTAAACTTGCCAGAACTGTTGTAAGGCTTTCCTAGTTCATGCAAGTGATCCAGTGCGTTTCTCACAAATGATGAACTTTGTATTGCCTTGCTAGCGATGAGATGGGAGATATGAGCACCACAGTGGGTGTAGCAGGCTAACGGCTGCATTTTCTTCATTTCCGCCTGACACCCAGAAAATTTCCCGGACATGTTTCCTGCCCCGTCATGAGCCTGGGGCCGTAAGTTATTGATTGGCAGCTGCAACCTTGTAAGCGTGTCGGCAATCATCCTCACAAGGGCTGACCCAGTAGTGGAGTTCACCTGATACTAGTCCCACACACTCTTCCTTAACGTCAAATACTTTGTTCACAAACCAAACACAGATTGACTCTTGTTCAGTGTCTGTGCAGTCCTGAGTCCCATCAACAATAATACCGAAGAATGTTGTTGATTGAATGTCTTTACAAATGCTTCTGAGTATATGATGACTTAGAAGTTGGAGAATCTCATTTTGGCGGAAGTATAGTTTATTTTCTTCTGCAGCCATGTCGTAAGGTCCCTGTCACGAGATGAGAGGAGTTGAAGCAGAGTTGTAAAGTTGCCATCAGTCATCTTTCCCATGTAACGGCAGACCTTGCTGGGTCAGATACTGCAGCGTTTCAATTATCTGCATTAGGGATCTCTGGGCCAGTACCTGTCCTTGGCATCATTGTTTGCTCAGCTGGGCATTAACGTCACATGCCTTATTGCGGTAAAGCAAGTTTGCACTGGCAATTTTCTGGCCAATCTCCTTGAATTTTGACATTTTCATCATCAAGTCTTGTTCTGCTGCTACTGCACAGGTATGACATAATACACCATCCACATTTGGTTCAACATGGAGCCATGGAAACTCTTTAAACCAATTTGCCTGAAACTTGAGAGATCTACATTTCAAATTCTGTATTGGCAAAGAAGAAAGGTCTCTAGGATGGTTAGGTTTCTTTAGCAATGAAATTGTCAGTGGAGCTCCTGCAGAGGGAGATGTCAAAGAAGTCCCTACATGTATGGAACAAGGTGCTTCATCATTCCTGTATGATGAGGACAAAGAATTATCAGCTGGGAAAACTTCATTTCCACATGGACTACCACTGGTCAACACTGGAGTGATATGATATGATATGCCATTTATTGTCACTATACATGTACAGTGAAACTGAAAGCTGCTCGTACTCAGTGCATACATACAATTTAGCACAAAAAACAAGAGACAGAAAAACAAAAAACAGAAGGGAGATGGGGGGGGGGGGAATAGGTGCACAAATTCTGCGGCGCTACATTCATATATACATATATACAGATGGAAGTCCGTGTTGGGCGGTGTAGTCAGTGCATGTTTGAATTTGAATTTATAGTAGATATAATTCTCGGAAAGCAACTATTCCTGAGTCTGTTTGTCCTGGATTTGATGCACCTATAGCGCCTTCCAGAGGGCAGCAGGTCGAACAGTCCAAACGCAGGATGGGAGCTGTCTTTGATGATCTTCTTTGCCCTGCTAAGGCAGCGGGAGGTGTAGATGTCCATCAGGGAGGGGAGAGGGCAGCCAATGATCCTCTGCGCTGTCCTGGTTACCCTCTGAAGCCTCTCCCTGTCTGCCATGGTGCAGCTGCCATACCATGCTGTAATGCAGTATGTCAGCAGGCTCTCGATGGACGAGCGGTAGAAGGTCAGCAGCAGGTTAGAGTCCAGGTTGTGCTTCCTGAGGACCCTCAGGAAGTGCAGCCGCTGCTGAGCCTTCTTGATGACCGCTGTCGTGTTGTCCGTCCAGGAGATGTCAGCAGCGATATGGACACCGAGAAACCGGAAGGTGCTGACCCTCTCCACACACTCGCCGTTGATGTGTAGGGGGGCTAAGTCGGTGCTGTGCCTCCTGAAGTCGACAATGAGCTCTTTTGTTTTCCTGGTGTTCAGAGCCAGATTGTTTTCTGAGCACCAGGTTGTCAACTTCAGGACTTCCTCTCTGTAGGCTGGTCTAGTAGCTGATGATGACAAAATGGGACAACCTGGTGGTGCAGATGTCATGGCTCGATTTCCTGATCTGGTTGGTGTCATGAATGGACTTTCTCGTCTCGGTGGAGATGTCATGCCTGGACTTCCTGATCGGATTGCAGATGTCTTGATGGGACTAGTAGCAGATGTAGTAACCGGACTTTCTGGTGTGTTTGTAGTCGTGTTAATTGGACGGGTACTGGTAGCATAGGATGACAAGGCCACACTGCCTGGGCTGTGAGTGGAAGGAGATGAACAATAATATTACAAAAAATTCAATCATTCAAGATAGTAAACAACAAAGGTGATTTAAACAGCAGCTATTTCATGTAGTTACTTTTCGATAAAACCCCACCGCCCCAGTCCATTTAATTCCGTGTGTCTCCATTTAATTCATGAAGTTGCCGGCACTGTCACATCATTCATTTTCGGACAATACAATGGAACAGTCTGAAGAAGGGCAATGATAGACACAAAAAGCTGGAGTAACTCAGCGGGACAGGCAGCGCCTCTGGAGAGAAGGAATGGATGATGTTTCGGTTAGAGACTCTTCGACAGACTGGCAAAGGAAACAAAAGATATAGATGATGATGTATTGTAGAGAGATAAAGAACAATGAATGCAAAAGAGTTACGATGATAAAGGAATTAGACCTTTGTTCGCTGTTCGTTGGGTGAAAACGAGCAGCTGGTGCGACTTGGGTGGAGGAGGGATAGACAGAGAGGGAATGCCTGGGTTACTTGAAGTAAGATAAATCAATATTCATACCACTGCGCTGTAAGCTGCCCAAGTGAAATATGAAATGCTGTTCCTCCAATTTGTGTATAGCCTCACTCTGACTGGAGGAGACATCGGACAGAAAGGTCAGTGTGGGAATGGGAAATGTTTAGCAACCTGGGAGATCAGATAGGTCCAGGTAGCAACCGGGAAAGTCGCGATTCGAAACGTCACCCATTCCTTCTCACCAGAGATGCCGTCTGACCCTCTGAGCTACTCCAGCTTTTCATGTCTATCGCTTAAGTAAACCAGCAACTGCAGTTCCTTCCGTTGTACAACAGAACAGTACAAGGAGCGGTTAATGTTAGAAGCTGCTCAATAACCTCACTATGTTTACATCATCCTCTCTAGCAATGAATAAATATAATTTGGTTACCGTATTATTGACTACAACCACACGTTTAAAATGACTGTTCTTTAATTCTCAACCACTGGATATTTGCCTGGAAACATATTGCATGTTTTCGTTCAGTGAGATAATTCAATTTTAATAGATTGAGCTGTTAAATCCGGCGCCACTTTACAACAAACTAAACAACCTATAATTTAAATAGAGCATTTAGGATGGATAATAAAATTCCCAAGACTATTTCACATATATAATTCCAGCACCACTCCACACTGAGCTGTCCATGATGTTGTTCGGATAAAACACTGTTTGAAATAATTTAAACTTTGAAATTAATCCTCGCAGCCTAATGTACACTTTGGGCTAAGAATTGATCTAACATTGCTAATGTCATCATATTCTTTCTCAACCAGGTAGAGGTAAAAGGCGTTTAAAAAAGAATTGGGTAGCAACATGTCTTTCTATCTTTGTGTTTTTTTTACATTTATAAGTTTCCTTTTATAGATTTAACTATATTTAACTTAGAGATCGGGAGGTCTATATTCATTGTGTATTTTGACACTGGTCTCATATTAGGTTATACCTGTTATTAATGTAATCCTGATCCCTATGTATCAATACCATTGTTATGTTTATCATTATTCTTTTTGCTCTGTTTTTTATGGTTTATTTTGGGGGGTTTTTGGAAAAAAAAGCAATAAAAAGATTTTAAAAGAAAGAAAAGAGAACAGTATAGCAACGGAACGGGCCCTTCGGCCCACAATGTTTGTGCCGAACATGATGCCAAGTCAAATTGATCGTATCTACCTGTACACGACCCATAAATCTTCCCGCACTACCCTGTAACTATCTAAAAGCCTATTGAACACAATTATCGTCTCTGCCTTCATCACCACCCCTGGCAGTAAATAGGATAGGGGAGGTTTGGAGAAATATGGGTCAAACGCGGGTGAATGGGACCAGCTTGGAAGGCCATCTGTATCGGCATGGCCGAGATGGGCCGAAGGACCTGTTTGCGTCCTGCATGACTATGATTCCACAGCTATTTCCACCACGTTTCCCGCGTCGTTTTCAGCCGGGACGGGAGCTTACTATCTGGAGAAGATTCTAGTGAAAGCACCGATTCCATCGGCACCTGTACGATCATACTCCAATACCAGAATTAATGTACGTCCAGCATATTTAAATCCGGTTCTCACGGAGATCCCAACAGCAGCAGATTCCCCCACTAAATCTACAGTGCAACAGCAGGAACCCCTGCAGGAGCCTTCACTTTACCAGCCTGACCAATGGCTCTTTCCCCATCTGTTGCTAGATGGCTAACAGATGGGAATCTTTGCTTATATAACATTACACAGGTTCATTGACAGAATCAAAACACAAAACATTGGAACTTTCCGCCTACAAGTTCTGTCCTCGCATTGACATCAATATTTACAAGTATGAATTGTTAGTTTACGATTGTGTCTGTGTTTAAATTGTCATGTCAACTTTTTTATTTCCCCCAAGTTATTACAGAGGCGAATAGAAATACATTGGAAAACCTGAACATAATAGTTGTGCTTTCTCGCCAATTTTAAATTTAGTCAGCTTTAGCTCGACTTCTTTAGAACATCGATATTTCAGTTAGAAGTTAAAACTGGAAAGTTTGTATTTAAAAGCTGGTTACATTACAAAGTTCAAATTGTTAAATCATTGAAAATTTACCAGAAGTTAAGTTTCAATTAGTAAATATGATTTATGTTATTTTTATGACAAATTTATCTAATGCACTTAAAACGCCGAAGGGAACTTTGACCCTAAAATGTACATTGGATTGAAGTTTGTTTCCTATCATTAATTGCAAACTGTAGAGCCGATGAATGTCACAAGCGTCTGTAATGATATAAGTGCAAGTCCCGGGGAAACTATATGATTAAGTAGCATTCTTTCATGGATGGTATCACTGAATACGAACGGGCTGCTCACTCATAATTTGGAAGATTTTCTGCAGTTTCTTCCATGCAATAATATTCATGCAAAATATAAAAGTGAAATGAGAAAAGATAGGCAGTTGATCAGCGCTTTAAATATACCTTTTGGAAAGTGGTACCCGCATGAAAAATGAATGCAGTGTTCTTTGTCTCTCCTTTAGAAATGAAGTATTAATTTGAAATGAAATATTCACATCCAGGGACCCCAGGATGCCCTTCCAATTGAGATTATATTATAATCCCAATCCAGATTATATTATATTTATAATATAAGATTATTAAGGGTTTGGATGCGCTAGAGACAGGAAACATGTTCCAAATGTTGGGGGAGTCCAGAACGAGGGGCCACAGTTTAAAAATAAGGGGTAAGCCATTTAGTACGGTGATGAGGAAACACTTTTTCACCCAGAGAGTTGTGAGTCTGTGGATTTCTCTGCCTCAGAGGGCGGAGGTGGCTGGTTCTCTGGATACTTTGAAGAGAGAGCTAGTAGGGCTCTTACAGATAGCAGAGACAGGGGATATGGGGAGAAGGCAGGAACAGGGTACTGATTGGGGATGATCAGCCATGATCACATTGAATGACGGTGCTGGCTCAAAGGGCCAAACGGCCTACTCCTGCACCTATCGGTTATTTTTGAAACATAGAAACATAGAAAATAGGTGCAGGATGAGGCCATTTGGCCCTTCGAGCCAGCACCGCCATTCATTGTGATCATGGCTGATCGTCCAATCAATACCCGTGCCTGCCTTCTCCCCATATCCCTTGATTCCAGTAGCCCATAGAGCTCTATCTAACTCTCTCTTAAATCCATCCAGTGACTTGGCCTCCACTGTCCTCTGTTGAAGGGAATTCCACAAATTCACAACTCTCTGGGTGAAAAAGTTTTTTCCCACCACAGACTTAAATGGCTTACCCTTTATTCTAAGATTGTGGCCCCTGGTTCTGGAGTTGCCCAACATTGGGAACATTTTTCCAATTGTCTATTGAGGCAGGGGCTCATACGCACCTCCTCCAACACCATCCACCACAACCAGCCTCCCGATGCAGTCTCCTACCATCGGCAACAACAAGTGCAGATCAGACGACTGAACCGCCAAATACTTGCGCTCAGTCGACCAAGGCCCTCCAGATGTCCTGGTTGCTGGGCTCTTTGAACCCCCTCTTCTTTGACTGACCCTCCAATCCTAAGCCACCTCCATCAATAAGAGTGAGGCCACACTCAAAAGTGGAAGAACACCTTATATTCCACTTGGGTAATTAACAACACAACAGCATGAACATTGAATCCTCCCATTTAGCTAAATGCTGATGCACACATTTCAGAATGAAAGGGACACAGTTTAAGATTAAGGGACCGAATACCTGCAAATGATTGAACGGATCACTTCCAGACTAACACAAATTTAACCCAGGTATCATTGGTTACTCTCGCGCTTGCCAGCAATGTTGGCAATTGCTGGCAAGCATTCTGATCGATATCATCTGCAAACAAGGATAAATGAGAAATATAACAAGTTAAAAGTAGAAGAATAACACTTTCTGATCAGCACCAAGAGTACAAATTAATTATACAAATCAAAATTCTTCAGAAAACAAACCATTGAGTTTTTCCAATCAACTTACATCTTAGTGCAGGGTCATAGTTTGTAAGTTACAGTATGCAAAATAATCTTTTGTATATTTAGCACTAATAACATTTAACATATTATATTATTCTAGGCATTATTTGGACTAATTCCATTTCTTCATACTAAATTAATTAAATTAATAAGATTAATTTTTTGACAGTTCAAACAATGAATGACTTTCCATTAAAAAACGCAACTACCCCATGAGAATAGTCACACTGCTTCACCCTTGGGATACTAAATGTAACGGCTCAGCGAATCTGTGATTGGGTTTCCATGCAGAGAAGGGAGGCACAGTGGCACAGATGGTAGAGTTGCTGTCCCACAATGTCAGAGACCCAGGTTTGATCCTCGACTCTGCTCAGTCTACCTAAACCTACCTGATCTCCCAATTGCTAAAGACTTTAATTCCCCCTCCCATTCCCATACTGACCTTTTTGGTCTGGGCCTCCTCCAATGTCAGTCAAGCCCAGCACGAATTGGAGGAACAGCACCACACATTTCACTTGAGTAGCAGTATGAATATTGACTTCAAATAACCCTTGATTTCCCTCTCTCTCCATCCCTCCCCCTTCCAAATTCCAATTATATCAGGTGCCATTCCAAATGGCCATGCGTGTGGATCAGATGCAGCCTGCATCGGCACGGAGTGGCGGTACAACTGTGGAGAGCATCGACACATCGCCTGGTCAGGCTGACCCCTGAAACTCCAACCCACTGCCATCTCCTGGACAATGTGCCTTTATGGCCAATTTGAGGATCTCACATGTTTAATAACTCTGAACTTGAAGGGCACAAGATGTCGCTGGAAACATGGCGACTCTTGTGTAGTGCCTTAATGTGATCTATAAATCTCACACTCTTGTACTTAAGTATGGGTGTGCCCCATTTACAAGATTGTTACTGAACTGTGTACAAAACATGAGTTTCACTCTACATGAGACAATAAAATACCATTGAATCATTAAATGTGAGAAACATAGAAAATGGCTTTCAAAATGATGCACCTTTTGGTGACCACTTCATTTCAAGTATTATGTTCAGTTCCCAATAAATTGCTGTTTCCTTATGGATATCTCAGAGCAAAATGATATTTATTTACCTTGAACAATGTGTTGAATTGCTTCCCCTGGTTCATCAATTCTGAGAGCTTCTTCAAAGGGCACTATTTTCGGTTTTCTTTTCAGCCAATTAATCTTCCCTTTGATCTGACATCAAGTACAATAAATAAAAGTATTTGAATGCACAAAAACAAACAAAAAACAGTGAATTATTCATGGCTGGCATGAGGAATTAAAGGGAGTGTTAACAAGCACATAAGTTGTCAGATATAGTTTTTGACCTGAAGAATGGGAGCATTTAGAACTCAAAGGAGAATCAATAAATTGATAAAGAAATGCCAGATGGAATACAAGACAAGATGTACAAAATCATAAAGATGAATGCACAACCTTTTACCCAGAGTAGGGGAAATCAAGAACCAGGGAACATAGATTTAAGGTGAGGGGCAATATTCAAGAGGAACTGGAGGGTCGACCATTTCCACAGGGTGGTGCGTATATAGAAGGAGCTGCCAGAGGAGATAGTAAAAACATGTACTAAAACAGCATTTAAAAAACACTTGGACAGGCACGTGGATAGGAAAGATTTGAAGAGATATGGGCTAAATGTGAGCAAATGGGACTAGAAAAAATCTTGCTTGGCAAGGATAAGGTGGGCCGAAAGGCCAGTTTCCATGCCTCGAATGGTGACCACATAAAATGGATTGCAGGAGGAAAATGCTAAGTATGGCAGGTGTGGGCCCATGGGAAATGGCAGAGAAGTTAAATAATTCCTTAAAGTTTGCCTTAAAGAAATAATACAGGTTTACGAGAGAATGTGAAATGGAAGGAACGGAGTCTTAATCAATAAAAGTGAAAAAGAGTAGTCTCCAGACTTAACTATAAACCTTTACGCAAGACATGTAATGCTGAGGCTCTATAAGGAGGGATGCATCGCTGAAACTCTATAAGGATCTGGTCAGCCTGCATTTGGAGTACTGTGGGCAAATTTGGACCTCTCTGGAGAGGGTCCAGAGGAGGTTTACAAGAATGATTCAGGAATGAGTGGGTTAATATATTAGCATATGTGAGTACTGGGCCTCTACTCTCTGGAGTTTTGAAGGATGAGGGGGATTACATTGAAACTTACAGAATAATGAAAGGCATAGATAGAGTGAATGTGGAAAGGATTGGTGACCCTATTACCTATATAAGGTATCAACTGTTGTGTCAAACATGTCTCTAAACCGAGGTTTAATTTAGTTTATTACAACAATCTTTATTAACACTCGAGTAACTTAAAACATGCATGCAAACACTTGACTTTAATTACTTCTCCTTTACTATTTCAACGTATCACTTCTTAAACTAAATCACAGTCAGATATTGCCCCTATGAATGAATTGGACAGATTCACTCTGTTGGTAGTGGGGTTTGTCTCCTCTGAGCTTTGAACTCGGGTCCCTCCTTCTTGTGATGGTTGTTCCCGGGTTGTCGCTGCCCATGTCTCAGATATGAAAGCCCTTCTTTTATACTAACTTTCCTTCAATCTCCTAAAGGAAGCCTTTGGTCAAACCCAAGGCTCTCATAATTCTAAAGTCAATCATTTTGAGTTCTTACTCATCCAAGGGCTGAATATACAAAACGCATCTTCGTTCCTTATCAAAATTTTCATTCTGATCATACAGTTCCTTTGCAAAATGGCCGTTCCCAGCCACCTTATCTTCACAAGGCTATACTGCCTAGCAATTAAATTACGTGCAGTTCTGTTCTCACCAGATGTTCATCATGTGACCATTTTCACAGTGTTTCTTTGTTCGCCTGTTCCCAGGGTTTTGATCTGTCTGTCTCTAGCTAGCAGCATCCTCCCAAACCCTGTCGGGATACTTAACATCCAGTCCCAGGCTATAGGATGTTTCCTATGGTTGGAGAGACTTGGACCAGAGGTCAGAGCCTTGAACTTAAAGGGTGCTCTTTTAGAAAGAGGAGGTGGAAGAATTTATTTATTCAGATGGTATTTAATGTGTACAATTCTTGGCCACAGAGGGCTGTGGAGGCCAAGTCAGTGGATATTTTTAAGGCGGAGATAGACAAATTCTTGATTAGAACGGGTGTCAAGGGAGATGGGGAGAAGGCAGGAAAATGGGATTAGGAGGAAGAGATCAGCCATGATTGAATGGCAGTGGACCCAATGGGCCAAATGGCCCAATTCTACTCCTAGAGCGTGAACTTTACCTGCGTTGTATTATTGATAGCATTCTGATCGATATTTTCTGCAAACAAGGATAAATGAGAAATATACCAAGTTAAAAGTAGACAAATAACATTTTCTGATCTGCACCAAAAGTGAAAACTAATTATCCAAATCAAAATTCTTCATAAAATAAAGCCATTGAGTTTTTCCAATCAACTTACAAACTATGACCCTGCACTAAGATGCAAGTCATAGTTTGCAAAATATATTTTGTATATTTAGCTCTAATGGCATTTACCATATTGTATTATTCTAGGCATTATTTGGACTAATTCCATTTCTTAATACTAAATTAATTAAATTAATATTAGATAATATTTTTTTGACAGTTCAGACAATGAATGACTTTCCATTCAAAAACACAACTACCCATGAGAATAGTCACACTGCTTCACCCTTGGGACACTAAATGTAACGGCTCTGCAAACCAGTTGGCTAATCTATGATTGGGTTTCCATGCAGAGAAGGGAGGCACAGTGACACAGATGGTAGAGTTGCTGTCCCACACCTCCAGAGACCCAGGTTCAATCCTCGACTCTGCTCAGTCTACCTAAACCTACCTGATCTCCCAATTGCTAAACACTTTAATTCCCCCTCCCATTCCCATACTGACCTTTTTGGTCTGGGCCTCCTCCAATGTCAGAGTCAAGCCCAGCACGAATTGAAGGAACAGCACCACACATTTCACTTGAGTAGCGGTATGAATATTGACTACAAATAACCCTTGGTTTCCCTCTCTCTCCATCCTTCCCCATTCCAGATTCCAATTAGATCAGGCGCCATTCCAAATGGCCATGCGTGTGGATCAGAAGCAGCCTGCATCAGCACGGAGCGGCGGTACAACTGTGGAGGTCATCGACACATCGCCTGGTCAGGCTGACCCCTGCAACTCCAACCCACTGCCACCTCCTGGACAATGTACCTTTATGGCCAATTTGAGGCTCTCACATTTTTTAATAACTCTGAACTTGAAGGGCACAAGATGTCGCTGGAAACATGGCAACTCTTGTGTAGTGCCTCAATGTGATCTACTAATCTCACACTCTTGTACTTCAGTATGGGTGTGCCCCATTTACAACAAGATTGATACTGAACTGTGCACAAAACATGAGTTTCACTCTACCTAGGTACATGAAACAATAAAATACCATTGAATCATTAAATGTGAGAAACATAGAAAATGGCTTTCAAAATGATGCACCTTTTGGTGACTACTTCATTTCAAGTATTATGTTCAGTTCCCAATAAATTGCTGTTTCCTTATGGATATCTCAGAGCAAAATGATGTTTATTTACCTTGAACAATGTGTGGAATTGCTTCACCATCAACTCCGAGAGCTTCGTCAAAAGGCACTATTTTTGGTTTCATTTTCGGCCAATTAAGCTTCCCTTTGATCTGACATCAAGTACAATAAAGAAAAGTATTTGAATGCACAAAAACAAACAAAAACAGTGAATTATCCATGGCTGGCATGAGGAATTAAAGGGAGTGTTAACAAGCACATAAGTTGTCAGATATAGTTTTTGACCTGAAGAATGGGAGCATTTAGAACTCAAAGGAGAACCAATAAATTGATAAAGAAATGCCAGATGGAATATAAGGCAAGATGTGCAAAATCATGAGGATGAATGCACAACCTTTTACCCAGTGTAGGGGAAATCAAGAACCAGGGGACATAGATTTAAGGTGAGGTGCAATATTCAAGAGGAACTGGAGGGTCAACCATTTCCACAGGGTGGTGCGTATATAGAAGGAGCTGCCAGAGTAGATAGTTAAAACATGTACTATAACAGCATTTAAAAAAACACTTGGACAGGCACATGTGGATAGGAAAGATTTGAAGAGATATGGGCCAAATGTGAGCAAATGGGACTAGAAAAAATCTCGCTTGGCAAGGATAAGGTGGGCCGAAAGGCCAGTTTCCATGCCTCGAATGGTGAGAACATAAAATGGACTGCAGGAGTAAAATGCTAAATAAGGCAGGTGTGGGCCCTTATAGGCAGAGACAGGAGAATTAAAGATGGGGAATGGCAGAGAAGTTAAATAATTCCTTAAAGTTTTTCTTAAAGAAATAATACAGGTTTACGAGAGAACAAAAAGCCAGTGAGAATGAGAAATGGAAGGAACGGAGTCCTAATCAATAAAAATGAAAAACAGTAGTTGGCAGACTTAACTATAAACCTTTACGCAAGACATGTAATGCTGAGGCTCTATAAGGCTCTATAAGGAGAGATGCAACGCTGAGGCTCTATAAAGCACTGGCCAGCCTGCATTTGGAGTATTGTGAGCAAATTTGGGCCCCATATCTGAGGAAGGATGTGCTGGCTCTGGAGAAGGTCCAGAGGAAGTTTACAAGAATGATTCAGGAATCAGTGGGTTAATACATTAGCGTTTAACAGTACTAGGCCTCTGCTCGCTGGAGTTTTGAAGGATGAGGTGACATCACATTGAAACTTACAGAATAATGAAAGGCATGGATAGAGTGAATGTGGAAAGGATTGGTGACCCTATTACCTCTATAGGGTATCAACTGACGTGTCAAACAACTGCGGTTTAATTCAGTTTATTACAACAATTTTTATTAACACTCGAGTAACTTAAAACATGCATGCAAACACTTGACTTCTAATAACTTCTCCTTTACTTTACTATTTCAACTTATCACTTCTTAAACTAAGTCACAAAGTCAGATATTGCCTCTATGAATGAATTGGACAGATTCACCCTGTTGGAAGGGGGTTTGTCTTCTGTGAGCTTTGAACTCAGGTTTCT
Organism: Leucoraja ocellata; assembly: GCA_036785375.1. NCBI lineage: Eukaryota > Metazoa > Chordata > Chondrichthyes > Rajiformes > Rajidae > Leucoraja > Leucoraja ocellata. Next base: position 619,380 of record JAWMAR010000515.1, on the reverse strand, counting down.
CCTTCTTGTGATGGTTGTTGTTGTCGCTGCCCATGTCTCAGACCGCCTTCTTTTACACTAATTTTCCTTCAATCTCCTAAAGGAAGCCTTTGTTCAAACCCAAGACTCTCACAATTCTAAAGTCAATCATTTTGAGTTGTTACTCATCTAATGCTGTATAAACAAAACGCATCTTTGTTCATTATCAAAATTTTCATTCTCATCATACGGTTCCTTTGCAAAATGGCCGTTCCCAGCCACCTTATCTTCGCAAGGCTATACTGCCTAGCAATTAAATTATGTGCAGCTCTGTTCTCACCAGGTGTTCATCATAGAGTGAGTATAGAAGCTGGGATGTAATGTTAAAATTGTACAAGGCATTGGTGAGACCAAATCTGGAGTATGGTGTACAATTTTGGTCGCCCAATTATAGGAAGGATGTCAACAAAATAGAGAGAGTACAGAGGAGATTTACTAGAATGTTGCCTGGGTTTCAACAACTACGTTTCAGAGATAGGTTGAATAAGTTAGGTCTTTATTCTCTGGAGCGCAGAAGGTTAAAGGGGGACTTGATAGAGGTCTTTAAAATGATGAGAGGGATAGACAGAGTTGATGTGGACAAGCTTTTCCCTTTGAGAATAGGGAAGATTCAAACAAGAGGACATGACTTCAGAATTAAAGGACAGAAGTTTAGGGGTAATATGAGGGGGAACTTCTTTACTCAGAGAGTGGTAGCGGTGTGGAATGAGCTTCCAGTGGAAGTGGTGGAGGCAGGCTCATTGGTATCATTTAAAAATAAATTGGATAGGCATATGGATGAGAAGGGAATGGAGGGTTATGGTATGAGTGCAGGCAGGTGGGACTAAGGGAAAAAAAGGTGTTCGGCACGGACGTTTAATTCGGGGTTACCTTCCGATATTCCAAAAATGATCCATTCTGCTTTTTGTACAAGTTTTATTTTAAATAATTCTGTGAAGATTTCAAATATTTCGTTCCAAAATGTTTGTATTTTTATACAAAAAACAAGAGTGCGCTACGGTAGCTTCTTGTGACTGACATTTATCACAAATGGGTGAGACATTGGGGAAAAGTTTATTTATTTTAGTTTTTGAATAATATAGTCTATGTAATGTTTTATATTGAATTAGAGTATGTCGTACATTGAGCGAGCATTTATGCACATATAGTAAGTGTTTATCGCAGTTCTCTTTTGAAATTTTTATAGCTAGTTCTTGTACCCAGTCTCTTCTAATACCGTCGGTTGTAGGTATTTCTATATTTAAAATAACGTTGTATAAGTATGATATTGGATTTGCCGATTCAGCCTTTGTCTTCATGGCTTCATCCAATAAGTCTGGGGACATGTGATGATAGTCTTTTTTGTATTTTTTCAGATAGTCACGGATTTGAAGATATTTAGAATATTGATTATTTTTCAAATTATATTTCAGTTGTAATTGTTGAAATGATAATAATTTTCCTGATTCATACAAGTCTCCGAGCGTTTTAATTCCCATTCTTTCCCATTGTGTAAATGATTTATCTATAATTGAAGGTTTAAACGACAGGTTATTGACTATTGGCATTAAAAGAGATAGATTTCTTAATTTTAGATTCTGTTTTATTTGTTTCCAAGTTCTAATTGTGCTATGTATCATTGGATTTTTATTATAATTTTTGTTATTCAGATTCATTGGTGAGAGGAGAGTCGCTCCTGTATTACACGGTGAGCAGTCCTCTCTCTCTCCATTACAATCCAGACCACCTGCTGGGCAGAATTGTCCAACAGATGAATCATATTTTTAATATTTACTGCCCAATTATAGTACATAAAATTAGGGAGCGCTAGACCACCCATCTCTTTTGATTTACTAAGGTGTGCTCTTTGTATTCTGTGGGATTTACAATCCCATATAAAATTTGTAATGTCTGAGTCTAGTTTTTTGAAAAACGTTTTTGGAAGATATGTTGGAATTGATTGAAATAAATATAGGACTTGCGGTAAAAAGATCATTTTTATAGCATTTATTCGACTTATTAAATACATCGGGAGCATTTTCCAGAATTTGATTAGATTATTTAGTTTCTTAAGTAAGGGGCTATAATTGGCGTTAAACATAGCGTGATAGTTTCTAGTGATTTCAATTCCTAAATATTTACATTTTTCTGTGGCTATTTTGAAGGGGAATTTCAAGAGATGTGTTGAGTCTTTCGGTTTTATCGTGTGTGTTCTAATTTTTTCAGCTAAAGGTTCAATTACCAGAGCGAATAACAGCGGTGATAATGAACATCCTTGTCTATTGCCCCTTGTTAATTGGAATTTCGTAGATAGTATATTATTAGTTAATATTCTAGCCGTGGGTTTGTTATATAATAATTTTATCCATGTGATGAAGTTCTCTCCCATTTGAAATTTTTGCAATACTTTAATCATATAATCCCATTCTACTTGATCAAACATTTTTTCTGCGTCCATTGAAATGATAGCTAACCCTTGTTCTTGAGATTTATGAGTGCATTATGTTAAGCAGACGTCTCAGGTTATTAAATGAATGTCTCTTAGGTATAAATCCCATTTGATCCTCATTTATTAATTTACTAACATGTTCGGCACGGACTTGTAGGGCCGAGATGGCCTGTTTCCATGCTGTAATTGTTATATGGTTACTTAGTCTTCTAGCCAGTGTTTTCGCTAATATTTTTTGATCCGTATTTAACAAAGCAATAGCTCTATATGAGCCTGGTTCTTCTATATCTTTATCTTTTTTAAGTATTAATGTGATCGTTGATTCTGCTAGTGTTTCAGGTAAGATGTGTTCTTTAAAATCGTATGTATACATTTTCTGTAGACGTGGTGTAACTATGTCGTAAAAACATTTATAAAATTCATTACTGAATCCGTCTGGTCCTGGTGTTTTTCCATTCTCAAGTGAGTTTATTGTGTCTTCTATTTCCTTAGATGTAATTTGTGCTCCCAGTTCCTCTTGTTCCTTCAGTTCTAGTTTTGGAAGGTTACAATTGCCCAAAAATTCTAAAACTTTATTATTGTCTATTAGCGTTTTTGATGTGTATAAATTCTTGTAAAATTGAGCAAATCTTTTATTGATATCATTAGGTAGTGTTAATAATTCCCCTCTATCTGATTTAATCTTTAAAATTGCATGATCTTTTTCCCGTTTTTTCAGTTGGCGTGCCAAACGTTTATGGGGTTTATCCCCAAATTCGAAATGTTCTTGTTTTGTAATTTGGAATAATCTTATAACCTTCTCTGATAATAATTTATTTACGTTAAATTTCAGTATTAAAATGTTATTATGTTTATCCATAGTTGGATCTTTAGCATTATCTATATCTAGTTTTCTGATTTGTTCTTCTAATTGTCTTTGTAGATATTTATAAACTTCTAATTGACAATTTTACCTGTCAATCCAACTGCATATGAATAACAAAGAGATTTGCTATTGTACACTGAATTAGGTGTTTTCTATCAACTTCTTGTTGTGTCGCTTGTTCCATGCTGTCTTTGCTTTATTTCTCGCTAATCCCAAAGACGTTGAGTCTAAATATCTGGGATCGAGAAATGATGTGACAGTGACAGCTCTAGACGAAAAGGCAGCATTTGAACTGCATGGTATTAGGGCATCCTGATAAAACAGAAGTACATATGTATCAAGGATTTTTTAAAAACCATTGCACTGGCTCCAAATAGTTTCAAATACTGACCTTTCATCCATCTTAAGATCCGGTTAATAATCACTGATGGTTACAGAATTTTCAATTCGACTGAAAAAATGCAGTCAATGCTTACATACAAATTAACTCGACAATAGACCAAAGTGGAAAGTAACACTCATGTCAAACAACAGACAAGTAAAGATAACTTCCCACAAGGCAGAATATATAACCACATAACCTTGATAATGCCATAACCGGCACCAAATCATCAAACATCAATATCTTGGAAATCATCATTTATACAATAATTGACAATAATTGAACTGCAACTGACACATATGCCATAGATGTGCAGGCCTGTGGTTGTATATATTGCAGCAAATAATCCACCTGCAAGGTTTGTCAGGAAGAATGATAACAGCTCCAACAACTTTCTATCCAAAAAGCAAATGCAACTGGCAACATTTTACATGTCACTTAATGTGTCCTTGAAGCTTTTTCTGAGGCAGCATTTCAAACTTTTGTGTGCAGAACTGTGATTGCTGTGTTAAACATCCATTGATGAACTGAGGCGCAATCATCAAAAGTGTCGAAACTCTGGATGTTTGGTTCCTTCTTGCGTCTCTTGTTGCCTTCAGTTTTGCGTTCTTTCATTGACTTTTCGGAAATTGTGAGCACTTATTGCAGTAGTCATTGCTCGACAAAGCATTTGTCCAATGACAACATTCCTGGTTGATGTCCAATCCTCCAGGAACACTTTTACTTGTTCCTTCACCTTTCCTCTGTGATACCAGACGATGCTACAGCAATGGCAATTTGACCTTGAGCTCTAACTGTGGAGAGGATCAAATTTATCGGAAATATTTTTCCAGTTCCTCCTGGTGAGTTAATGAAAATCATTGAAGATAGATCCCTTTGCAAGCAGTCGCACACGTGGTCATAAACTTCTCTCTGCTCAGCATTCAGCAGAGGCTTCCTCTCATCAACAAATCGCTGTTGTTCTGATCTATTGTAATTCAATTCATTAAGTAAATCAACATTTTCATCATCAATGTCCATCCTTTCACTTCTTGGTCGAGGCAAGGACATTTTTTTCCAGTGAAGTGTTGAAATTCTGAAGCTGGTCCTGAATATAAAACAGAGCCTGATCATGATGTCTCTCATCAATTGTGAAATTTCGATCACTTTTTCTTCTTCGCTCGCTTTCAAGTTAATCCTCGGACATTGAATTCTTGAAGCGATCCCATAATTGTAGAGGATCGTTGATGTCAGTATTTGTCAGCAGAGCAACAAACAAATCCCTGATTGCATTGCTCTTGTCGTCTCAGAATCTTTCATTGTTTGTTGCCAATGGCCGTCAGCTTCCAACAAACCACTTTCTCTGATCACGTCTTTGAAGGAAAGAAGAGTTACTCCATTATGTGTCTTCAAAGAGTCGAAGGACACTGGCCCTTTCACGTGATGGAGCAGTCTCATGTAGTAGAGGTCACCATATATTGGAGAAATCACATATATTCATCCAAGAACGTTGGCTTCAAAAATACCTGGGAAGTCATCCACTCTCTTCCCAACCTTCCGTCTTTGCCATCTCCTGCTGCTCCATGTATAAAATCAAGGTACATCAACGCACAATAGTGTTCTTGCAAACGGATCTTCAGAACTCAATCGCAAAAATTCAGTCAAAGTGGTTCTCGCAATACCATCATTCATCCCTTGCTGAGCAGCATCAAGACTTGTTGTTAGTCTGGTAGATGTATATCGAGTCGATTGACAGGGGGGTCCTCTGTCATGAGTTGGAAATCCAAAGACTGATGCCCCTCCCTCTGAAGGACCAATGTAGCCGCCAGTCTGGTACTGTTTAATCTCGTCATTTAATTCCAAAAGCTGCCCGATCACACCCCTTCAAGGTGTAGGATGACATGTTTAATTGACTTTACAGAGCAGCATATTTCAACGTTGAGGTGGCATTTGACAGCCTTCAACAGTCAACATGGATTTGTGCCTGGAAGGTCTTGTTTAACTAATCTTCTTGAATTTTTTGAAGATGTTACTCGGGAAATTCATGAGGGTAACGCAGTGGATGTTGTGTATATGGACTTCAGTAAGGCCTTTGACAAGGTTCCTCATGGAAGGTTGGTTAAGAAGGTTCAATGGTTGGGTATTAATGGTGGAGTAGCAAGATGGATTCAACAGTGGCTGAATGGGAGATGCCAGATAGTAATGGTGGATGGTTATTTGTCAGGTTGGAGGCCAGTGACGAGTGGGGTGCCACAGGGATCTGTGTTGGGTCCACTGTTGTTTGTCATGTACATCAATGATCTGGATGATGGTGTGGTAAATTGGATTAGTAAGTATGCAGATGATACTAAGATAGGTGGGGTTGCGGGTAATGAAGTAGAGTTTCAAAGTCTACAAAGAGATTTATGCCAGTTGGAAGAGTGGGCTGAAAGATGGCAGATGGAGTTTAATGCTGATAAGTGTGAGGTGCTACATCTTGGCAGGAGAAATCAAAATAGGACGTACATGGTAAATGGTAGGGAATTGAAGAATGTAGGTGAACAGAGGGATCTGGGAATAACTGTGCACAGTTCCCTGAAAGTGGAATCTCATGTAGATAGGGTGGTAAAGAAAGCTTTTGGTGTGCTGGCCTTTATAAATCAGAGCATTGAGTATAGAAGTTGGGATGTACTGTTAAAATTGTACAAGGCATTGGTGAGGCCAATTCTGGAGTATGGTGTACAATTTTGGTCGCCTAATTATAGGAAGGATGTCAACAAAATAGAGAGAGTACAGAGGAGATTCACTAGAATGTTGCCTGGGTTTCAGCAACTAAGTTACAGAGAAAGGTTGAACAAGTTAGGGCTTTATTCTTTGGAGCGCAGAAGGTTAAGGGGGGACTTGATAGAGGTTTTTAAAATGATGAGAGGGATAGATAGAGTTGACGTGGAAAAGCTTTTCCCACTGAGAGTAGGGAAGATTCAAACAAGGGGACATGACATGAGAATTAAGGGACTGAAGTTTAGGGGTAACATGAGGGGGAACCTCTTTACTCAGAGAGTGGTAGCTGTGTGGAATGAGCTTCCAGTGAAGGTGGTGGAGGCAGGTTCGTTTTTATCATTTAAAAATAAATTGGATAGTTATATGGATGGGAAGGGAATGGAGGGTTATGGTATGAGCGCAGGTATATGGGACTAGGGGAGATTATGTGTTCGGCACGGACTAGAAGGATCGAGATGGCCTGTTTCCGTGCTGTAATTGTTATATGGTTATATGGTTAACAGTTCAGTATTATAGGGCACAACCTATTGAGTGCCTCAATGTGATCTACTAATCTCACACTCTTGTACTTAAGTATGGTTGTGCCCCATTTACAACAAGATTGTTACTGAACTGTGTACAAAACATGAGTTTCCCTCTACCTCGGTACACGAGACAATAAAATACCATTGAATCTAAAGCATTTGATGTCATCCCACACCAGAGACTGCTTCGCAAGCTTGACTTCTATGGTATCCAACACAAAACAATGGATTTCCAGTTTCCTGACACAATGTCATCAGCATGTGTGTGTGAACGGAAAGAGCTCAAATTGGCATCCAGTGTTGAGTGGTACACCTCAGTGCACAGTACTTGGCCAACATCTGTTTTTGCTTTACATAAATGACATCCATGAAAAAATTGCAAGCACGACCAGACTATTCGCTGATGATTAGTCTGAGAGGCCCAGGACCGTTGGAGAGCAGTGGAGGAGCGTCAGGGTGGTGAGTATATAAATCGGGCGCGGGGCTTGTTTTCAGAGAGGCCCAGGACCGTTGGAGAGCAGTGGAGGAGGGTCAGGGCGGTGAGTATATAAATCGGGCGCGGGGCTTGTTTTCACAGAGGCCCAGGACCGTTGGAGAGCAGTCGAGGAGGGTCAGGGCGGTGAGTATATAAATCGGGCGCGGGGCTTGTTTTCACAGAGGCCCAGGACCGTTGGAGAGCAGTGGAGGAGGGTCAGGGCGGTGAGTATATAAATCGGGCCCGGGGCTTGTTTTCACAGAGGCCCAGGACTGTTGGAGAGCAGTGGAGGAGGGTCAGGGCGGTGAGTATATAAATCGGGCACGGGGCTTGTTTTCACAGAGGCCCAGGACCGTTGGAGAGCAGTCGAGGAGGGTCAGGGCGGTGAGTATATAAATCGGGCGCGGGGCTCGTTTTCACAGAGGCCCAGGACCGTTGGAGAGCAGTGGAGGAGGGTCAGAGCTTACCAAAATCCGTAACGTTCCACACTCCATAGTGAGGGTTCTGGTGGAAGCCGCTGATTGGTGGAAGCAGACTAGAGGAAGCAGCTGATTGGGTGCAACCTCAGGTTAGCATTTGTGCTTTCTGGTTAAAGGTACAGTGCTTTAGTAAAGGTACAGCGGGTTAAAGGTGCAGTGCTTTAGTAAAGGTACAGTGAGCCAAGGGTACAGTGGGCTAAAGGTACAGTGCTTTTTGTTTATATAATAAAGGTGCAGTTTAAAGGTCACGAGGGAGCAGCTGTTGTGAGTCAGATACCTGCTGATTTCTCCCAGCAATTTCTATTGTATTATACTGGTATCAGATCCAGGGTAAGGCGGGAGAATGACAGTCAGAGCAGTGTACTGTTCTGGATGTCAGATGTGGGAGGTCATGGTGTCGGATGGCCCTCCAGACATCCACATCTGCACCAGGTGCAGCGAGATGGGGCTCCTAAGGGACTGTATTAGGATCCTGGAGCAGCAGCTCGATGACCTCGCTCTGATCACGGGAGAGTGAGGAGGTCATAGAGGGGAGTTATAGAGAGGTGGTCACTCCAAAACCATGGGAGAGAGACATGTGGGTCACGTTAAGGTAGGGCAAGGGGCAGAGGCAGGAACGAGTGAGTACTCCAATGTCGGTACACCTCGCAAATAAGTACTCCTGTTTGAGTACGGATGGGGGTGACAGCCTACCCGGGAGTAGTGACAGCGGACGGGCCTCCAGCACAGAGACCGTTGCTCCAAAAGGTAGGGAAAAAAAGAGGGCAATAGTAATTGGGGACTCTATTGTTAGGGGTCGGATAGGCGATTCTGTGGACGCAGTCGGGAGACCAGGATGGTGGTCTGCCTCCCTGGTGCCAAGGTCTCGGACGTGTCTCAACGCATCCAAGATATCCTTAAATCAGAGGGAGAGGAGCCTGAGGTTGTGGTACATATAGGTACCAATGACATAGGGAAAAAAAGGGAAGAGGTCCTGAAGGGAGGATTTAGGGAGTTGGGAGGAGAGTTAAGAAAAAGGACCAAAAAGGTAACAATCTCAGGATTACTGTCTGTGCCACACGACAGTGAGAGTAGGAATGGAGCGAGGTGGAGGATAAATGCGTGGCTGAAAGACTGGTGCAGAGGGCAGGGATTCACGTTCCTGGATCATTGGGACTTCTTTTGGGGAAGGTGGGACCTGTACAGAAAGGATGGGTTGCACTTGAAACCGAGGGGGACCAATATCCTAGCGGGGAAATTTGCAAAGGCAGCTGGGGAGACTTTAAACAAGAATGGTTGGGGCGAGGGACTCAAATAGCGAAAGGTAGTAGACAGAATGGGAGGCAGGAAGCAGAAATGGGAAGCACTCAGACACAAGAGGAGAAAGAAAAAAAAGGAAATAAACAGAGAATAAGAGACGGGGGTTTTCTTAAATATGCATATTTTAATGCTAGGAGCATTGTAAGAAAGGTGGATGAGCTTAGAGTCTGGATAGACACCTGGAAGTATGATGTTGTGGCGATCAGTGAAACGTGGTTGCATGAGGGCTGTGATTGGAAACTAAATATTCCAGGATTTCGTTGCTTCAGGTGTGATAGAATTGGAGGGGCAAGAGGTGGAGGTGTTGCATTGCTAGTCATGGAAGATATTACAGCAGTGCTTTGGCAGGATAGATTGGAGGGCTCATCTAGGGAGGCTATTTGGGTGGAATTGAGAAGTGGGAAAGGTGTAGCAACACTTATAGGGGTGTATTATAGACCGCCAAACGGGGAACGAGAATTGGAAGAGCAAATATGTAAGGAGATAGCAGAGATTAGTAGTAAGCACAAGGTAGTGATTGTGGGAGATTTCAACTTTCCACACATAGACTGGGAAACACATTCTGTAAATGGGCTGGATGGGTTGGAGTTTGTAAAATGTGTGCAGGATACTTTTTTGCAGCAATACATAGAGGTACCTACTAGAGGAGGGGCAGTGCTGGACCTCCTGTTAGGAAATGAGACTGGACAGGTGGCGGAGGTATGCGTTGGGGAGCACTTCGGGTCCAGTGATCACAATACCATTAGTTTCAATACAATTATGGAGAGGGTCATAACTGGACCTAGGGTTGAGATTTTTGATTGGAGAAAGGCTAACTTTGATGCGATGCGAGATGATTTAAAAGGAGTGAACTGGGACATTTTGTTTTATGGGAAGGATGTAGAAGAGAAATGGAGGACATTTAAAGGGGAAATTTTAAGAGTACAGAATCTTTATGTTCCTGTTCGGTTGAAAGGAAACAGTAAAAATTGGAAAGAGCCCTGGTTTTCAAGGGAAATTGGACATTTTGTTCGGAAAAAGAGGGAGATCTACAATAATTATAGGCAGCATGAAGTAAATGAGGTGCTTGAGGAGTATAAGGAATGTAAAAAGAATCTTAAGAAAGAAATTAGAAAAGCTAAAAGAAGATACGAGGTTGCTTTGGCAAGTAAGGTGAAAGTCAACCCAAAGGGTTCAAACAGCTATATTAATAGCAAAAGGATAAGGAGGGATAAAATTGGTCCATTGGAGAGACAGAGCGGACAGCTATCTGCAGAGCCAAAAGAGATGGGGGAGATATTGAACATTTTTTTTTCTTCGGTATACACCAAGGAGAAGGATATTGAATTATGTGAGGTAAGGGAAACTAGTAGAGTAGCTATGGATACTATGAGGTTCAAAGTAAAAGAAGTACTGACACTTTTGAAAAATATAAAAGTGGATAAGTCTCCAGGTCCTGGCAGGATATTCCCTAGGACATTGAGGGAAGTTAGTGTAGAAATAGCCGGGGCTATGACAGAAATATTTCAAATGTCATTAGAAACGGGAATAGTTCCCGAGGATTGGCGTACTGCGCATGTTGTTCCACTGTTTAAAAAGGGTTCTAAGAGTAAACCTAGCAATTATAGACCTGTTAGTTTGACTTCAGTGGTGGGCAAATTAATGGAAAAGATACTTAGAGATAATATATATAAGCATCTAGATAAACAGGGTCTGATTAGGAACAGTCAACATGGATTTGTGCCTGGAAGGTCATGTTTGACTAATCTTCTTGAATTTTTTGAAGAGGTTACTAGGGAAATTGAAGAGGGTAAAGCAGTGGATGTTGTCTATATGGACTTTAGTAAGGCCTTTGACAAGGTTCCTCATGGAAGGTTGGTTAAGAAGGTTCAACTGTTGGGTATAAATGCAGGAATAGCAAGATGGATTCAACAGTGGCTGAATGGGAGAAGCCAGAGGGTAATGGTGGATGGCTGTTTATCGGGTTGGAGGCAGGTGACTAGTGGGGTGCCTCAGGGATCTGTGTTGGGTCCTTTGTTGTTTGTCATGTACATCAATGATCTGGATGAAGGTGTGGTAAATTGGATTAGTAAGTATGCAGATGATACCAAGATAGGGGGTGTTGTGGATAATGAAGAGGATTTCCAAAGTCTACAGAGTGATTTAGGCCATTTGGAAAAATGGGCTGAAAGATGGCAGATGGAGTTTAATGCTGATAAATGTGAGGTGCTACACCTTGGCAGGACAAATCAAAATAGGACGTACATGGTAAATGGTAGGGAATTGAAGAATACAGTTGAACAGAGAGATCTGGGTATAACCGTGCATAGTACCTTGAAGGTGGAATCTCATATAGATAGGGTGGTAAAGAAAGCTAGTCTTTATAAATCATGCATTGAGTATAGAAGCTGGGATGTAATGTTAAAATTGTACAAGGCATTGGTGAGACCAAATCTGGAGTATGGTGTACAATTTTGGTATGCTAGTCTTTATAAATCAGAGCATTGAGTATAGAAGCTGGGATGTAATGTTAAAATTGTACAAGGCATTGGTGAGACCAAATCTGGAGTATGGTGTACAATTTTGGTCGCCCAATTATAGGAAGGATGTCAACAAAATAGAGAGAGTACAGAGGAGATTTACTAGTATGTTGCCTGGGTTTCAACAACTAAGTTACAGAGATAGGTTGAATAAGTTAGGTCTTTATTCTCTGGAGCGCAGAAGGTTAAGGGGGGACCTGATAGAGGTCTTTAAAATGATGAGAGGGATAGACAGAGTTGATGTGGACAAGCTTTTCCCTTTGAGAATAGGGAAGATTCAAACAAGAGGACATGACTTCAGAATTAAGGGACAGACGTTTAGGGGTAATATGAGGGGGAACTTCTTTACGCAGAGAGTGGTGGCGGTGTGGAATGAGCTCCCAGTGGAAGTGGTGGAGGCAGGTTCATTGGTATCATTTAAAAATAAATTGGATAGGCATATGGATGAGAAGGGAATGGAGGGTTATGGTATGAGTGCAGGCAGGTGGGACTAAGGGGGAAAAAAATTTGTTCGGCATGGACTTGTAGGGCCGAGATGGCCTGTTTCCGTGCTGTAATTGTTATATGGTTATATGGTTATATGATTGTTTGCTGTACCGTCCAATTAAGTCAGCTGATGATGAAGATGCTCTCCAAAAGGATCTCGATACAATGGTTGAGTGGTCACAACAATGGGGTATGCAGTTCAACCCTTCTGTTACCAGAAAGAGGAATCCAGGCAAAACATCTTACAATATACTGGATGCCACCCTTGAAGAATCCAAACAAACCAAGTATCTTGTCATCAAATTGCAGAATGGTTGGAATGGTCAGACTCATCATGCAACGGTGAAAGCAACAGGTGTCCTAAATTTTCTGAGACACAACTTTCATCATTGTTCAACTTCTCTCAAGGAGAAGCTATACTCACCCTCGTTTCACTTCACCCTCTCACACCCTCGACCACACAGTTGCAGCATGGGATTAAAATAGTAATATAAACATCTCTTCTATTTATTTTGTCCAACGACAGGCTGCTCGATTTGTTACTACCATCTATGAGAGAGAAACAAGTGTTACCAAACTTCTGAATTCTCTGGGGTGAACCCTCTCCAAGACAGCCGTGAAGCTCACCGTTTGACCTGTTTTTACAAAATGTTAAATGGTCAGCTCGACATAGATTACAAGTCCTACACCAAACCTAAACCAATTAGGAGCAGACGAGGGCATTCGATCCAATTTGTGATTCCAGCTACCAAGAGAGATGTGTACAGCAATTTGTTCTTCCCCCACACAATTAAAGCTTGGAATAATCTCCACCCTACTATAGTTACCCAACCAGATGCAGCTAAATTTAAGGTAGCTCTTTCTTCCCAATAACCCTTTCTGGCTTGTCCTCCCTCCACCACCTCCAGTTTAAATTCCATTTGAAATATTTTGGAGGACCAAGAAACCAAGAAGAACCAAGAATCATTAAATGTGAGAAACATAGAAAATGGCTTTCAAAATTATGCACCTTTTGATGACTACTTAATTTCAAGTATTATGTTCTGTTCGCAATAAATTGCTGCTTCCTTATGGATATCTGAGAGCAAAATGATTTTAATTTTCCTTGCACAATATGTGGATTTGCTTCACCACGTTCATCATTTCCTGGATCTTCTACAAAGGGCACTATTTTACGTTTCCTTTTAGGGCACTGTCCTTCGATCTGACATCAAGAACAATAAAGAAAAGTATTTGAATGTACAAAAACAAACATGACGACTATTGTGTAGTGCCTCAATGTGAGCTACTAATCTCACACTCTTGTACTTAAGTATGATTGTGCCCCATTTACCTTGCACAATGTGGAATTGCTTCACCAGGTTCATCAATTTCACCATAAGCTACAAAGGGCACTATTTTAGGTTTCATTTTCTGCCACTTAATCTTCCCTTTGATCTGACATCAAGAACAATAAAGAAAGGTATTTGAATGCACAAAAACGTACAAAAAACAGTGAATTATCCATGGCTGGCATGAGGAATTAAAGGGAGTGTTAACAAGCACATAAATTGTCAGATATAGTTTTTAACCTGAAGAATGGGAGCATTTAGAACTCAAAGGAGAATCAATAAATTGATAAAGAAATGTCAGATGGAATACAAGACAAGTTGTGCAAAATCATGAGGATGAATGCACAGCCTTTTACCCAGAGTAGGGGAAATCAAGAACCAGGGGACATAGATTTAAGGTGAGGTGCAATATTCAAGATGAACTGGAGGGTCGACCATTTCCACAGGGTGGTGCGTATATAGAAGGAGCTGCCAGAGGAGATAGTAAAAACATGTACTACAACAGCATTTAAAAAAACACTTGGACAGGCACATGTGGATAGGAAAGATTTGAAGAGATATGGGCCAAATGTGAACACATGGGACTAGAAAAAATCTCGCTTGGCAAGGATAAGGTGGGCCGAAAGGCCAGTTTCCATGCCTCGAATGGTGAGAACATAAAATGGACTGCAGGAGGAAAATGCTAAATATGGCAGGAGTGTTCCCTTACAGGCAGAGACAGGAGAATTAAAGATGGGGAATGGCAGAAAAGTTAAATCATTCCTTAAAGTTTGCCTTAAATAAATAATACATGTATACGAGAACAAAAAGCCAGTGAGAATGTGAAATGGAAGGAATGGAATCTTAATCAATAAAAGTGAAAAAGAGTAGTCTCCAGACTTAACTACAAACCTTTACGCAAGACATGTAATGCTGAGGCTCTATAAGGAGGGATGCATCGCTGAAGCTCTATAAGGCTCTGGTCAGCCTGCATTTGGAGTACTGTGGGCAAATTTGGACCTCTCTGGAGAGGGTCCAGAGGAGGTTTACAAGAATGATTCAGGAATGAGTGGGTTAATACATTAGCGTTTGACAGTACTGGGCCTCTACTCGCTGGAGTTTTGAAGGATGAGGGGGATCACATTGAAACTTACAGAATAATGAAAGGCATGGATGGACTGAATGTGGAAAGGATTGGTGACCCTATTACCTATATAGGGTATCAACTGACGTGGCAAACAAGACTCTAAACCGAGGTTTAATTTAGTTTATTACAACAATCTTTAATAACACTCGAGTAACTTAAAATATGCATGCAAACACTTGACTTCTAATAACTTCTCCATTACTTTATTATTTCAACTTATCACTTCTTAAACTAAATCACAAAGTCAGATATTGCCCCTATGAATGAATTGGATAGAGCCACTCTGTTGGTAGGGGGGTTTGTCTTCTCTGAGTTTTGACCTCAGGTCCCTCCTTCTTGTGATGGTTGTTCCCGGGTTGTCGCTGCCCATGTCTCTTTTATACTAATTTTCCTTCAATCCTCTAAAGGAAGCCTTTGTACAAACCCAAGACTCTCACAATTCTAAAGTCAATCATTTTGAGTTGTTACTCATCCAAGGGCTGAATAAACAAAACGCATATTCGTTCCTTATCAACATTTTAATTCTCATGATACAGTTCCTTTGCAAAATGGCCGTTCCCAGCCACCTTATCTTCACAAGGCTATACTGGCTAGCAATTAAATTGCGTGCTGCTCAGTTCTCACTAGATGTTCATCATGTGACAATTTTCAGTGTTTCTTTGTTCATCTGTTCCCAGGGTTTTGATTTGTCTGTCTCTAGCTAGCAGCATCCTCCCAAACCCTGTTGGGATACTTATCATCTAGTCCCAGGCTAACGGATGTTTCCACCAGAGGTCATAGCCTCGGAATTAAAGGGTGCTCTTTTAGAAAGAGGTGGAAGAACTTCTTTAGTCAGATGGTAATTAATCTGTAGAATTCTTGGCCACAAAGTGCTGTGGAGACCAAGTCAGTGGATATTTTTAAGACGGAGATAGGCAAATTCTTGATTAGAACGGGTGTCAATGGAGATGGGGAGAAGGCAGGAAAATGGGATTTCGAGGCCAAGATCAGCCATGATTGAATGGCAATGGACCCAATTCTACTCCTATACCTTGTGAACTTTACCTGCATTATATTATAGATAGCATTAGTTTAGAATTAATAAACTACGTGTACATTCACTGAAAACTTCAGTTTAGAAATTGATATGAATGTTATTCAAATTGATTGATGTTAAAACAATTTGTGCATCTATATTACTACCCACCAAGTTCATGATTTTCAATATTCTGCTTGTTTTTGATTAATTCATTTCTTCCTTTCCACTGCGTTTACTAAGACAAAAATAAACATATTTTTAATAATTTTAACATTTTAATTTATTAATTCCCAGTCAATATTTATGCTGGCAATGCCATCACTGATTTCCCATACTTCATTTCAGCTATTGATATACCTGTACCTCTTGTAAGTTGGTGGTTCTCAAAGGAAAGACACCCAAGAATGCACACAAAAATGCTGGAGAAACTCAGCGGGTGCAGCAACATCTATGGAGCGAAGGAAATAGGCAACGTTTCGGGCCGAAACCCTTCTTCAGACTGAGAGAGCATTTCTCTACTGGGATACAGCAACAAAGCCTCTCAGCCAGGACATAGAGGGACGCAGGATGAAATCTGTAGGACATGTGCTCAGAATGTCACCAGAACTTGCACCTAAGATAGCAATGTAACCATATAACAATTACAGCATGGAAACAGGCCATCTCAGCCCTTCAAGTCCGTGCCAAACACTTATTTTACTTCGGAGTCACGTGAGTGACTTCGTGAAGAACCCGCTTACAACGCATGCGTGTCATTACGCTAACGCATTGCAACTCGTCATTGTCGGGAGGAAGGACGTTCCTCCCAAACGGCGGGGTTTTTCGAACCTGCAACAGTAAGGTAAGTGAACATCGTTCTTTACTTACCTTTTTTCTACAGAAGGCTGTTGGAAGCTGGCGGGGGAGAAGTCTGCAAGCGCCGACAAGGACAGCAGGCAGCCAGCAACGGCCGGTGGCACGACAGTCTCCCTTAGCAGGAGTTCGTGCGACTTCAGCTCCGGGAAGAAAATACCGACAAGGGAGCACTCCGGAGCTGACACAGCCCCAAAGACCGACGCTACATGGGCCTGGGGCTGTGGAACAGGTAAGAAAATTCCTTACCTTTTCTTCTTCTTTCCAGGAAGGCTGACGAGCTGCCGTTCTACAGCAGCAGTCAGCCAGCAACGGAAGTCGGCACCACTGTCTCCCATAACGGGAGCGAGTGCCAACTTCACCCCATACGGGGTGGAGGGAAAAAACAGAGCCAACAACCCACAAAACAGTGGGTTGTATTAGTGCTCTGGCACTTTTTAAAATTAGGGGGTCCCTAGGAACAGAAGGACCAGCCCCGGAAACACCGGGGTCGGTCCGAGCGGCTCGAACCCGACACGGAGGGAACGACGTTCACCAGGGGAAAAAATTAAAAGTCGGTAACAGCAGGTAAGAGACTCTGCGTTTCCTTCCACTTACCCTTTAGGTGCAGACATGGACAGGGTCCATGTAAGCTGCAGAAAGACCGCGGAGTGCAGGCAGCCGGCAGGAGAACAGCAACGGCAGCCAGCAGCGGCAGGGGCAGCGGCAGGAGCAGCAGCGGCAGCCGACAACGGCAGGAGCAGCAAAGGCACTTTGATTCCCGGAGGGGAAAACACCTGTGCCCGACTTCGCTCCCGCAACAGGGGGCAAATTCATTTCTGGGGCAGTATGCCAGTCTCGCTTTGGAAGCGAGTCTGGCTTGAAGCAGCGCTAACGGCCAGCGCCGAGGCGAAGGACATTGCAGTGCAGTTGACTGGCTGCAATCGACCGTGAGGGACCAGTAATGTGAGTACCGGGGTCGGTCCCAGCGGGTTTTTTAGTTAGAGAGATCGCTTCTTGGCCTTTTGGCTAAGATCAACTATAGTAGCTGTTTATTATCAGTTTTAATATCTGATACGTCCCTTATCTAAGGACCATATAAGCAGGAGTCCCCAGAACTGAGGGCATTAGAGTGGGGTTGACCGGCTGAAACGACCGCGAGGGACCAGTACCGTGAGTACGGGGGTCGGTCCCAGCGGTCTGAGATAAACGAGCAGCCAGGAGCGCTGAGAGCGTTGGAGCCGGGTTAAAGAAATGGACTAGGTGGAATCAGCTGTGCCAGATGTCCTCCACACCGGCCATATCCACTCCACGGAAGGAAGGACAAAGCTGAAGAAGGAGGACCGTGGAGCAGCGGGCAGCCAGCAGCAGCCAGCGGCACTTGGATCAACCGTAGTGGGATCAGCTGTGCCCGATGTCGGCCCCGCACCGGCCAGATCCATGCGGCCGAGCGGTAAGGCTAGACACAAAACAAACAAGGTCGTGGACTGAAAAGGGTCCGACTTTGCATAACCGCCGGCGACCAGCGCCCGAGAGCGCTGGAGGAGGAAGAAGCAGTGTATGGAGCCTTCCTCCAACGTGATAAACCCACAGCAGTACCTTTTTTGAGGGCTGCACAGTGCTTCTACCCCATCAGAGGGGAGCACTGCAGGTCAGTTCTGGGCTGACCTGCAAGAGGGGTCTGCAGAACAAAAGACAAGTGGGCAGGAGGTAAGCCCCACATGGGTACCCCGTGCGGGACCCTAGAGATCTCTAACTCTATAAAAAAGAGTAGGCAGGACCCTGATGGGCCAGAGCCTGGTAAAACAACGTCCCATGATCCTAACACAGCAGGGACTCTGCTGGACATGGTGGCTGATTACTTTAACCAAGTCAAACATAGGTAGACTTGGATCCAGGATGGCAATAGTATTACTATATGTCTGGCCACAAACGCCAACAAGAAATATTTACAGAGACTGGCCAGACATCTGCCACCTGGCAACGGTGAGGCATTACAGGTGCCCAGTGTAAACCAATGCATTTGGCAGCATATGGGGACGAACATCAGGAACCAGGACCTCAAGATCCAGAGAACCTTAAAGGGATTGACGGAAGGCATCATAGCATACACCCGCACCCTGGACTAAACGGAGGTAACCAAAGACCATCAAGACGCACTAGCTCTGTTTTGTAATATGCAATATGACCTGAACTACATGTGGAAGGCTGCCATTCAGCCAGCACTGGGACCCTAAAATGCTACCATTTGCAAACAAAGAACCGTGGGTGGACGAAGCAAGACACTGGGGCTCATCAACGCCAGCGCAAGGGCCTATTTTGGAGCACGATACCAGCCACATGCAAGGCCATAAAAAATGTGGCTCATACCAGTGGCAGTGCCAGAAATCAATATAACCCGCAGGATCCTTTTTTAGGGTATGGCCAGGGCGGCCACCCTGGAAGATGCGGAAGCCTCAACCTCCCACACAACCCCGAACAAGAGATATCAAACCAGAACCCCCTTTTCAAAAAACCAAGGAAATAACACAACCACCGGTAACCATGGAGGTAGGTGGGTGTGGTTTCTTCTGTTAAAAAGGGACCCACGATGGTGGGGGAGGGGAGGTTGCAACACTACAGTTATGTATGGTATATAATCACTACAGATTCATATAATCTCAGCAGTATTCAGGGTTATCTGATAGAATTTACTCATCCCAATAACCCCAGTACAACATACACCAGAATGGCATTTTGTCCTTACATAAACCAAACAATCTAAAACCCACATGGTGCTACAAAAATTGTACACAAAAGGTGTGATTGAGCATACTTTTCATGGAACATTAGAATTTGAATCAAACATATTTATTAAAAATAAAATAGAGTGGGGTTGCAGGATTATCATTGATTTTTCAACCCTAAACACATTCGTTCAAGATATTCATTTTAAGATGGATACTCTTATTACTGATAAAGACTTGGTGTCAGCTGGGTTTTTCTATATGGCAGGCATTGACTTAAAAGAGGGGCAAACATCAGCCCCAATATTATTTACTAAAATTCTAAAACCAGCTTGCCATTGTTATGTAAACAAAGCCATAGGGTGATGTATTTCCCCCGTTCTGCCCCATCAATGGGGTTCTAGGGAAAATTCAACTAGACGCGGCATCTGCAATTCTCAGAGTACCCGACTGGCCTACTAAATCATGGTATTCGGTCATACAGGGGATGGTGTTAGAACCATGTTCCCTCATGAACATAGCCAAATTTATTAATTCATCCAGTGACTGGGGCAGTCATCCATGCCATAAGACTATGGATTTATTGATTTGTAGAGTCTAAAAGACCCACTACACGGCATGGGGCTGTCAGACAGGACGATGAATCTCATCTCATCTGCACTAAGACTGTCAACACTGAAGCAGTACCTTGGACACATCAAGAAATGGGGCATATACTGCTTGGACAACAACCTCGACCAAAAGGCCAAGAACATTCTGGCCGTATTGGAATTTTAACAAGCCTCCATTATGATAATCGATGGAGCTACAGTGCCATCAATAGTGCCAGAAGTGCACTCTCCAATTACCTATCACAAGGAACGGAGCGGCACACGGTGGGAACGCACCCCCTGGTAAGAAAACCAGGTACTCCGAAATCTGGGACGTGGGTGTTGTTCTACACATGCTGACAAGCTGGTAGCCCATAACAGCATTGTCACTTCAGTAAAGGACCATGAAGATGGTTATGCTCATGGTGTTATTTACCGCAACAACGAGTCCAGCCATTAAGCAAACTGAGCCTGGACTCCCTGATCATCTCACCCGAGAAACTGGTGTTTGTCATACAGGATTTAATAAAAGAAAACAGACCAGGTTCATCGGGTCAAGTGTTTGAATTTATGGTATACCCATATGACGAACGACTGTGTATAGCAAGACACATCCAACAATACATAGAATATACTAAGAGCATTCGAGGTCAGAGAATGGCGTTGTTTATCTCTTACAAGAAACCGCATGAAAGGGTCACGACCCAAACTATATCAAGGTGGCTCAAATATGTCCTAAAGTTGGCAGGAATACACACTAATGTTTTTTAACTCTCATTCCACCAGGGCTGCAGCAACATCCGCAGCAAAAATTCTAGAGGTACCCACAGACCAAATCCTCAGAATGGCAGGATGGTCATCCAAAAGGTTTTTCCAAAGGTTTTATAATAAACCAGTTATTTTTTGGAACCATCATTGTATTCAGAAACCATTTTACGTTCAACAATATAATTTGCCCGAAAGGTTGCAGGGCTATGATACTCCATGTAAAAAATGTATATATTTTTTTGTTATACCACACAACTTTTTGTATAAGTGTGTTTTAAACTTACTAATGATGCTCTCTCCCAATACCCAAGGCAGTTGTGAAGCATGGACTCGTTCCACGGCATGAGGTCACAGAGCTTTGAAATCTTCACGAAGTCACTCACGTGACTCCGAAGTAAAATAGTAAGATTAAACGAGAACTTACCAGTTTGAAGTTTGATCTGTATTTTATGAGGAGTTACGATGAGGGATTACGTGCCCTCCGCTCCCACCCTCTTATGATCATATCACAAACTGGTATATCTTTGATAATCTTACTATGTTAGATCATTATAGGTTCCTGTGACCTCACACCGCTGCTTTGAAGAATGACACGCATGCGTTGTAAGCGGGTTCTTCACGTAATCCCTCATCGTAACTCCTCATAAAATACAGATCAAACTTCAAACTGGTAAGTTCTCGTTTAATCTTACTATTTTCCCCTAGTCCCATCTACCTGCACTCAGACCATAACCCTCAATTCCTTTCCCGTCCATATACCTATCCAATTTATTTTTAAATATTAAAATCGAACCTGCCTCCACCACTTCCACAGGAAGCTCAACTACCACTCAGTAAAGAAGTTCCCCCTCATGTTACCCCTAAACTTCTGTCCCTTAATTTTCAAGTCATGTCCTCTTGTTTGAATCTTCCCTACTCCCAATGGGAAAAGCTTATCCACGTCACCTTTGACTATCCCTCTCATCATTTAAAAGACCTCTATCAAGTCCCCCCTTAACCTTCTGTGCTCCAAAGAATAAAGATCTAACTTCTTCAATTTTCTCTGTAACTTAGTTGCTGAAACCCAGGCAACATTCTAATAAAGCTCCTCTGTACTCCCTCTATTTTGTTGACATCCTTCTATAATTAGGCGACCAATATTGTTCACCATACTCCAGAATTGGCCTCACCAATGCCTTGTACAATTTTAACATTACATCCCAACTTCTATACTCAATGCTCTGATTTATAAAGGCCAGCACACCAAAAGCTTTCTTTACCACCCTATCTACATGAGATTCCACCTTCAGGGAACTATGCACAGTCATTCCTAGATCCCCAGTTCAACTGCATTCCTCAATTTGCTACCATTTACCATGTAAATGTACCATGTAGATGTAGCACCTAACACTTATCAGCATTAAACTCCATCTGCCATCTTTCAGCCCATTTTTCCAAATGGCCTAAATCTCTCTGTAGACTTTGAAAATCTACTTCATTATCCACAACACCACCTATCTTAGTATCATCTGAATACTTACTAATCTAATTTACCACTCCATGATCCAGATTATTGATGTATATGACAAACAACACAGATCCCTGAGGCACCCCACTAGTCACCGGCCTCCAACCTGACAAATCCACCATTATTCCCTGGCATCTCCCATTCAGCCACTGTTGAATCTATCTTGCTACTCCACCATTAATACCCAACAATTGAACCTTCTTAACCAACCTTCCATGAGGAACCTTGTCAAAAGCCATACTGAAGTCCATATAGATAACAACCACTGCTTTACCCATATCAATTTCCTGAGTAACCTCTTCAAAAAATTCAAGATTAGTCAAACATGACCTTCCAGGCACAAATCCATGTTGACTGTTCCTAATCAGACCCTGTTTATCCAGATGCTTATATATATATGTATTATCTCTAAGTATCCTTTACATTAATTTGCCCACCACTGACGTCAAACTAACAAGTCTATAATTGCTAGGTTTACTCTTAGAACCCTTTTTAAACAATGGAACAACATGCGCAGTAATCCAATCTTCTGGCACTATTCCCGTTTCTAATGACATTTGAAATATTTCTGTCATAGCCCCTGCTATTTCTACACTAACTTCCCTCAATGTCCTAAGGAATATCCTGTCAGGACCTGGAGACTTATCCACTTTTATATTTTTCAAGTGTCAGTACTTCCTCTTCTTTGAATCTCATAGTTCCCATAGCTACTCTACTTGTTTCCCTTACCAAGTAGAGTAGCTATGGAAACTAAGAGATTATATAGCTTGCCATATCATTGTTCCATGAGAACAATGATATGGCAAGCTGGCGGAAGAAGGAAAAGAGGCCGACCAAAACTCACATGGAGGCGAAAATTCCAGAAGGTTTTGGAAGCCTGGGACGCTAACCTATCGAGGGTGGAAGACGTTGCACATGACCGAACAGAATGGCGAATGCATTCTGACCAACAGTGTGGGAGGAACTAAGCCCAAGTCCAGCAACTACCTCTTAAGGTGCAAACTTTCAAATTCTCAAAATACTAGTGTTATGATTCAAGCAGCATACTCATTCGTAACAACCCAAACTCTTGATTAGAACAGGATTGAGGATGGACTCTCTATCTCTCGATATTCAAAAGCAGGCGTGTTCTATCAAGGCTCACAGAGGAAATGATGGATACACTCAGCACGTCAGTGGAGAGTCCACTTATGCTAAATGATCTACTGTGCATTGTGTAGCAATCATCCTTTTGTTTCAGATTGATACCTCTTTTTCTTTAACAGATCAATTTACTGGCAGATCTCGCTACTAATTATCTAAGTTATAAGCAATCATTTCTCAACCAGAGTTGATGTGGACAAGCTTTTCCCTTTGAGAATAGGGAAGATTCAAACAAGAGGACATGACTTCAGAATTAAGGGACAGAAGTTTAGGGGTAATATGAGGGGGAACTTCTTTACTCAGAGAGTGGTACCGGTGTGGAATGAGCTTCCAGTGGAAGTGGTGGAGGCAGGTTCATTGGTATCATTTAAAAATAAATTGGATAGGCATATGGATTAGAAGGGAATGGAGGGTTATGGTAGTGCAGGCAGGTGGGACTAAGGGAAAAAAAGTTGTTCGGCACGGACTTGTAGGGCCGGGATGGCCTGTTTCCGTGCTGTAATTGTTATATGGTTAACCATATTGTTCACAGACATTGGAACTCTGTAGTTAAATGCAGCAATCTTAAAAATCAATTGCTATCAAAGCCAAGAACAAAATTTAACAAATTAAATCAGCTAGTTATGACACTTCTCTTCGCAACCCCCACCCACCCCCCCCCCCCCCCACCTTCTCTTCCTCTTGCCCCAACTGGAATGCGCGCTCACTATCCAACCCCACCCTCCCCTCATGATCACAATGAA
Source organism: Leucoraja ocellata (assembly GCA_036785375.1). Classification (NCBI taxonomy): domain Eukaryota; kingdom Metazoa; phylum Chordata; class Chondrichthyes; order Rajiformes; family Rajidae; genus Leucoraja; species Leucoraja ocellata. The sequence continues at coordinate 595,383 of JAWMAR010000515.1, read as the reverse complement.
TGGCGGTGCTGGCTCGAAGGGCCGAATGGCCTCCTCCTGCACTGGATCGATGATTCGTATCCTCCTGCTGGTTGAATTCATTCTCACGATGCATAATCCTATGTGCATATCTCATTAGTGTCAATTTCCTGCCGTTACTCATTTGGAGTTATGAATGCCATCCGTCATCACCAAATGGAAAGAAAAGGATGTATTGAAAACTGTCATAAGACCTATGGGACTCTGAAATGATTTGCAGACCTCCTTCTGCTCCTCCTCTTCCCCTTACACTGAAGACAATGTGGTGTGATGTTGCAGCAGGCTGATTACTCTTTGGTATGAGGACGGCAACTTCATTGGCAGTTTGCGTGTTAAACCTCCGTTCATGTTCTAAGGGTGGCCGGTAATTGGGATCAATAACGATTGATTCCTCTGGTAAATCTCTAATTCTCTCCATCGCCATCACAAGTGAATCAATGTAAGGGTTGTTTAGTCTTATCATGTTTTCAAACATTTCAAGTGTCCCTTTGAATACCAGCATCTTGGAGAATACTCATTCACAATTCAATGCTATCTTGCGGGTCCATGAAATAGATTTGTAAAAATGTACTTTGTTGATCTTGGTCAGGCATCAACGAACCAATAAAATGATAAATCTGGCTTTGAATGATCACTGAAGGATTCCATCCATGTCCTTGCACTTCCATTCCATTCACTTCCTTGGCACCGAATGACGCGAGTTGAAAGAGGCAATTGTATTGTCTAATATTCATTCTGAACTCATGTGCTTGTGGTGTATCGTCTGTATACAAATTAATGAGTGCAATCGGGGTCCTCACAGGAGCAATGCTGACCTTACCCTTCATGCAGCAAAAGTTGACCGTTTCTCCTGAGATGTTGTATGCGCGACAGTGAGGACATACATTGGTCATTTCACCAACATCAGCAGAAAGATTTCTCTGCGTCAGATGTGAATTTTGCCTTGTATCGCTCTGTTCATCCAGCCTTCTAGTTCTTTCATCACCTGTCTCGTCATCCATTCTTTGTATTCTCTCACGAGGTTCCACAACACGTTGAGTTGTTTCTTGCTGCGTTTCTTGTTCCCTTCTCTCCAGCTGTCTCTATTGTTGATCTCTGAGACATTCAGTTCTTTCCTGCTGCGTGTTTTGAGTCCTTCTCTCCCGCTGTCTCGCTCGTTCAACTCTGACACGTTCAGTTCTTTCCTGCTGCAACATTTCAGCCCTTCTCTCGCAAAGTCTCTCTCGTTTATTTCTGAGAGATTCAGTTCTTTCCTGCTGTGTCTCTTCCGCCGTTCTCTCCCACTATCTCTCTCGTTCATCTCTGAGACATTCAGTTGTGTCTTGCTGGGTCTCTTGAGGCCTTCCCTCTCGCTGTCTCTCTTGTTGACCTCTGAGACGTTGAATTGATTCTTGCTCCGCCTCTTCATCCCTTATCTCCTGGTATCTCTCTTGTTCACATCTGAAAAGTTGAGTTACTTCTTGCTGTGCCCTCTTGTTCCCTTCTTCTTATTGCTTCTTGATTTTTCTTTCTGTCATCACATGACCATCTTGCACCTCTTTTCCTCCCTCTTCTTGGCATGATTTAAAAAGCCTAAACAAAATCTATGTTGTCAATGTAGACAGATCACTTAGTTCAAAATGGAGACTTTCCTGTAGAATTAAATCAATCACAATAAAAAAAATATTTTACAAATCAGCCGTCTATGAGGACAGATCAATTTATTCAACATGGAGTCTTTCCTGTATTACAAAATCAGTCACAATGAGAATTTTCTTACAGCTGTATGTTCTCAATGAAGATAGGTCAATTTGTTCAAAATGGAGACTTTATTGTAGAATGAAAGCAAACACAATGATTTTTTTTATTAAATTAAAATTGTCAATGAAAACAGATAAAATTGATCAAAATGGAGCCTTTCCTGTAGAATGAAATCAAACAATGATTTGTTTAATGATTTGTTTAATCTTAGTTGTCAATGAAGAGATCAATCGGTTCAAAATGGAGACTTTCCTGTAGAATTAAATCAAACATAATTTAAGAATTAAAAAAACGGTGAAAATGTGGGTAAATTTAGCGGAGCAAAGAAGAGCTCTTAAAACTGTTAAAAATGCTGTATATCGAAATAAAGAGAGAATTAAAAAACAAACGGATTGTTGTTTTAAAGCTTTTTTTTTAATTACTTGTCTAATGTAGATTATAGATAAGCAATGAAAATCAAAACATGAAATGAAATTATCACTTGTCTAAATCAGCAGATCAAATAAGCGCAAGGTGTTTAAAACAGTCCGGCAATTGTCTGTTCAAAATGAATTAAATTGAAAATGAAGATAACATTTGAAAAACACGGCTGTGGAAATCGGCAAAGAAAATAACCGCAAAGTTTTAAAACAGAAAAGCAATGGAGTCTTTAGAAAAATGGAGTCTTTAGAAAAAACGAGAGAATATTTAAAAAACGGGAACATGTGTGTTAATTTGGCGGAGCAAATAACGGAGAACTCGTAATAAAAATAATTATTAAAATATAAATAAATATTGAAAACGTCGTCTACGTTTACCTTTTGAAAAAAGTGTAAAAGTGTAAATCGAAATAAAAAGATTTTCAAAACAAACGTGTCAAATGAAAAATTAAAAAAAACGGCAGATCCCCAGCGTTTCGAATTGGAACTTCAAAGATACCAGCAAAGATTATAGAGGATACCAGCTCCTCCAGTATCTTTGGTCCGAATGACCGTTGGGGAAGAATGTTCTAGAAAAGGTTTCACATCGGCAACGGGAACGCGCGAGCTGTAAATAACGGTCGTCAACAGCTGATGGGTGGTGCAGTGTCCCCGCTACTCACATGTGTGGGGGGGGGGGGGGGGGATTATGTAGTGCAGTGTCCCCTAGTCACATGTGTGGTGGATTAATCAGTGCAGTGTCCCCCTAATCACATGTGTGTGTGTGTGTGTGTGTATGTGTGTGGGGGGGGGGGGGGGGATTAGGTAGTGCAGTGTCCCCTAGTCACATGTGTGGGGGGATTAGGTAGTGCAGTGTCCCCTAGTCACATGTGTGGGGGGATTAGGTAGTGCAGTGTCCCCCTAATCACATGTGCAAAGATTATAGGATCTTTGCACATGTGTGTGTGTGTGTGTGGGGGGGGTTAGTTATTGCAATGTCCCCCTAGTCACATGCAAAGGGTCACATGTGTGGGGGGGGGGGAGTGGTGCAGTGTCCCCTTAGTCACATGTGTGGGGGATCAGGTGGTGCTGTGCCCTCTCTGTCACGTGTGTAGGGGATTAGAGGTCGGATTGGGATTGGGAGTTGAAGTGCTGAGCCACCGGGCGTTAACAGGTGTGTGCAAAGATCCTCTAGGATCTTTGGGTGTGTGCGTGTGTGTGTGGGAGAGGGGGAGGGGGATGAGAGGTGTAGGGGGAGGGGGGGGGGAGAGGATGTTGAAGGAGGGGAGAGGGGGTTGGAGGAGGGGAGAGGGGGTTGGAGGAGGGGAGAAGGAGGGTGGAGGTGGGGAGATGTGTGGGGGCAGAGGGGGAGAGGGGGTAAGGCAATAGAGACTGGCTAGGGGGAACAGTGGGGAGGGGGAAGGGAATGGAGGGATGGGAGAGGGGGAGAAGGTTCTGTCCATTCAATATGCGGTGGCGGGGGGGGGGGAGGTTGCAGCGTCACACACACACTGACCACCACCCCCCCCCCCCCCACACTAACCACCCATCCCCCACACACACACTAACCACCCCTCCCCCACACACACACTAACTCCCCCCCCCCCCCCCCCCCACACACACACACACTAACCACCCCCCCTTCCCAACACACACACACTAACCACCCCCCTTGATATTAATATTATTCATTGGCTCCTTTTACCCCATCCCCACCCTATCTCGAGGGGCAAAGAGAGCGGGGTAGAGAAAGAGTGAGCGGGGGAGGGAGATGAGTGGAGAACACAGAGAGTAGTAAATCTCTGGAATTCTCTGCCACAGAAGGTAGTTGAGGCCAGTTCATTGGCTATATTTAAGAGGGAGTTAGATGTGGCCCTTGTGGCTATAGGGATCAGGGGGTATGGAGAGAAGGCAGGTACAGGATACTGAGTTGGATGATCAGCCATGATCATATTGAATGCCTACTCCTGCACCTATTTTCTATGTTTCTATGAAAGGGGGGGAGGGAGATGAGGGGAGAGGGGGCTGTTGGAGAGAGGGGGTGGAGGGAGATGAGGGGAGAGGGGGCTGTTGGAGAGAGGGGGTGGAGGGAGGGAGGAGATGGGGTGGAGAGGCGGGGAGAGGGGTGGAGAGACAGGAAGAGGATGGGGAAGAGAGGTGGGCGTAGATAGTGAGATGGAGAGGGGGATGGGCTCAGACGGGGAATGGGAAGGGAGAGGGGGGAATGGGGAGGGAGAAGGGGGAATGGGGAGGGAGAGTGGGGGAGGGGAGGGGGGAAAGGGAGAGAGGGGGATGGGGAGGTGAGCAGGGAGGGGCAGAGGGAGGGCGAGGGGAAGACGAGGGGGGGGAGAGTAGTGAGGCGAGGGGGTGAGGGTAGAGGGGTAGGTGAGAGGGGTGTGGAGAGAGGGCTGAAGAGGGAGGGGTGAGGAGGAGGAGAGGGTGGAGGAGGAAGGGTGGAGATGGGGAGGCGGAGGAGGGGGAAGGGAGAGCACGGGGGATTTGGAGGTGGGGAGGGGATGTAAGAGTGGTGGTGGAGGGGATGGGGAAGGGGGAGATAGGGGGAAGGGAAGGGGAGAGAGGGGGAGAGAGGTGGGGAGGCGGGAGAGAAGGGGAGAGTGGGGAGGGAGGGGGAGCGGTGGAAGGGGAGGGAGGGATGGGGAAGAGAGGGGGGAGGGGTGAGGAGAGGGCGATGGAGAGGGGTGGGGAGAGAGGGGTGAGGGAAATGGGGGAGAGGGGAGGATTGAGAGGAGGAGAGAGGGGTGAGGAGAGATGAAGAGAGTAGTGAGGAGAGGAAGAGGGGTGAGGAGAGGGGGAAAGGGATGGAGCAGGAGAGGAGAGGGGTAAGATAGGGAAAGAGTGGGGAGGGGAGGAGAGCGAAGGGTGAGGGGGGAGGTAGAGAGAGGAGGATAAGGGGAGGAGAGCGGGGAGGGTGAAGGGGAGAAACGGGTAGATCGGGAGAGGGTGAGTTGAGGAGGAGGAAGGAGGGGTGATGAGAGAGGGTTGAGGGGAGGAGAGGAGCGAGGGGTGACGAGAGAGGGGAGAGACGAGTGAGGAGAGGTGAGGGTGAGGAGAGTGGGGTGAGGGAATAGGGAATGGGGGAGAGGGTGAGCAGAGAGTGTGAGGATAGAGGAGTGATCAGAGAGGTGAGGAGCGAGGGGGAGGAGAGAGGGGGAGGAGAGAGGGGATGAAAGAGGGGTGAGGAGAGTGGGTGGAGAGGAGGAAGAGGAGGGGAGGAGAGCGGGGTGAGGAGAGGTGGGGAGAGGGAGGGAGCAGTAGAGGAGAGGGGGAGAGGTTTAGATGGGGAGAGATTGGGCTGGAGCATAGGCATATGTATATGAATCCATTCCGATTGGGCATCTGTGAGCAGTGGTAATTGTGACATCACACGACGTAACGTTCACCAACATTCTATGGGTGAGAAGCAGTTTGATTTTTTTATGATTTTTACCAAAAAAGCAGGAAAAGGTTGAACCGGATGTTCTACTATTAGAAACACTAAGAGTAGGAGGAAAAACCCTCCGGGAATATGTAAAAATTGTTTCGATTTTGCAAATTTTGAGGGAGGAGATTCATATACGGCTTAAACGAATATTCGTGAATTAGAACTCGACACAAACAAACGAGAGTTTTAATCGTTACTAGACCAAGTGCAGACCTGTTGGGTCTGTTCCCCCAACGCGTGGTTGCGAGGGGAGGGGGCGGCCTGAGGCGTCACACACACACTAACCAACCTCTCTCACACACACACAGTAACCACCCTCATTGATATTATATTAATATTATTAATTCACTCCTTTTATCCCATGCCCTGCCCTATCCACTCACACATAGCCCCCAACTCGCAGGCACAGAGGGGGAGACGGAGGCACAGAGAGGGAGACACAGGCACAGAGAGAGACACACGGATGCTCAGAGAGAGACATGGAGGCACAGAGAAGGCCACAGAGGCACAGAGGGACACGGAGGCACACAGAGAGGGGCACAGAGAGGGACACGGAGGCACACAGAGAGGGACACGGAGGGACATGGAAGGACACAGAGAGGGACATGGAAGGACACAGAGAGGGACACAGAGGCACACAGAGAGGGACATGGAAGGACACAGAGAGGGACACAGAGGCACACAGAGAGGGACACAGAGAGGGACATAGAGAGGGACATAGAGAGGGACACAGAGAGGGACATGGAGGCATAGAGAGGGACACGGAGGCACGGAGAGGGACACGGAGGCACAGAGGGACACGGAGGCACACAGAGAGGGGCACAGAGAGGGACACGGAGGGACACAGAGAGGGACATGGAGGCACACAGAGAGGGACACAGAGGCACACAGAGAGGGACACAGAGGCACACAGAGAGGGACACAGAGGCACACAGAGAGGGACACAGAGGCACACAGAGAGGGACACAGAGGCACACAGAGAGGGACATAGAGAGGGACATAGAGAGGGACATAGAGAGGGACATAGAGAGGGACATGGAGGCATAGAGAGGGACATGGAGGCATAGAGAGGGACACGGAGGCACGGAGAGGGACACGGAGGCACAGAGGTCATGGATGCACAGAGAGGGCCGGAGCCACATAGAGAGGGACTGGGAGGCATACAGAGAGAGGCACACAGAGAGGGTCACGGAGGCACCCAGAGAGCGACACACAGAGAGGGGCACAGAAAGGGACACAGAGGCAGGGGAGCTTCCTGCCTTTTGGAGCTGGGGTTTCAATTTGCGGCGTCTTTTGAGCGGGCGACCCTGCTTGTGTGAGCGGAGCGGACAATCAAAAGTAGCAGAGAGACGGCCGATCGAGAGGGGGGGGGGGAGAGAGAGAGAGAGGGTGGGGGGGAGAGGGTGGAGTGCACGGGCGGGCGTGATCCTGAGTGAGCCTGCGGGACGCCAGTGAGGACGGCGAAAAGCAGCGGGGGGGACCAGCTGATCTGTGGCTTCCGCCAGCGTGACAGAGCCGGGCCGGGGGGAGTGGTGGGGAACCGGGCGGCAGCAGCCATTATCGTCGCGCGGGGCACGCGCTGAGAAGGTTCCCAGGGGGGCAAAAAATGACTGCGTTGGGGGGGAGGGGGGTGATTGAAACTGCAAGGACAACGTCTGCTTGAATGGAGAGCGGGTGGCGGTGCCGCGAGCGCAAAGGCATTGTGACGTCCGCAGCTGCTGATTTAAAGAAAAGAGTACTTTTGTGATGGATTTTATTAAAAAATGTGTACAGAAAAATGACTAAATTTAATGAGGAGTGGATTTGCGAATGTAATAGTAAAATCGCTAGCGAAATGGTAAAAATCTCAGCGTTTTTGCGTCTGGTTTTCGCGGAGTAACGAATCAAAGACAAAATCAAAGGCAAAATGTCAAAGGCAAAATCACACACACACAGTCTTTATATAGATATATAGATGGGAAAGAAGGCACCAGGACAATGGTAACCATCAAATAGAAGTGGAATAATACTTGAAAGGGAAAAAGATGCTGATTCAATGAGAAAGAGCAAGAAAATGGATGGGTCTTTCAAAAGAGCAAGCACAGAAAAAGAAAATTGGGAAGAATAGCCTCTTCATACGCTGTGAGATTTGATGATTAACAAATGCACCAGGACTCTGAACTGCGAACGAAATGAATTATATGGAAATAATCAGTTTTCATAATTTCACTTGATGCTGTCAATGTAGACTGAGAGCCACTTCAGATTCAGATTCATCTTTATTGTCATTGTGCAGTGTACAGTACAGAGACAACGGAATGCACTTCTGGGGTTCTAAGGTTTCTGAGGTCTCAATGATGTTACAGCGATGCAGAGAGCAAATATAAACTACAGACAACACGGATAACTAAAACATTTAAAAAGATCTGACAATTGCATGAATCATCAAAAGTTTATTCCTGTAATGCAAGATTCCCAATTGTATGTACGATGTTACACTAACATCGAGCTATTAAGCTCCAAATCTATTAATTTAGATTAACCAAATAAAAAAAACTATCAGATGAAATGTTGCAAATAAATATATGAATGAACTAGACTAAGTGGGACCCGTTGGGTCCCATGTTCACACGGGATGGCAGGTCCCCCGACGCAATATTCCACCTCCACCAATTCCAATATTGGTGGCCAGTGGGGGGGGGGGGGCTTTCTGAAGTGCTGGTATGGGTTCATGGGGTGGCAGCTCAGTCCTTCAAGCCTGATCTGCTGGCAGCTCACTCACGGCTGGTGGGCTGGCAGTTGACTCATGGCTATTCCTTGAAATTCCATTTCAAGCAGGGTGCAAAGCCACCAAATTAAAATCCATTTTTCCATCATTTCAAGCAGGGTTCAAGTGCAGTTTCTTACCAATTTGAGCAGGGTGCAAGGCCACCAAATTCAAGTGCAGTTTCCTACCACTTCAAGCAGGGTGCAAGGCCACCGAATTCAAGTGCAGTTTCATGCCACTTCAAGCCGGGTGCAAGGCCGCCAAATTCAAGTGCAGTTTCATTCCACTTCAAGCAGGGTGCAAGGCCGCCAAATTCAAGTGCAGTTTCATTCCACTTCAAGCAGGGTGCAAGGACACCAAATTCAAGTGCAGTTTCATTTCATTTCAAGCAAGGTGCAATGCCACCAAATTCAAATGCAGCTTCATACCATTTGATGCAGGGTGAAAACAGCCTAAAACCACACAAAACACCAAACTCACAGTTCAGTAGACATTCCGTGTGTTCAGTTGATTCACAGCTCAGAGTCGTGACCTCCCCCCCCCCATCATGCAGAGACTGAGCCACACCCACACTTCCGGGTTTTATAACCCCTCCCCCCTCCCACCGGAAAAGGTGTGGCCTTCATTGAGTGATTGACTGGAGAGAGATTCTCAAAAAATTTTAAACACTAATAAGACTTTTATTTTTCATTGATGGGAAGAATTCTGTGCACCTGCTGAGCGGAGGGGGACTGAGTAAGATGGCCAATGGTTTTTATCTAAAATCAATATACAATGCAAACAGGAAGTAAGTGCACTCTGGAACACCCTGCCGTTGCACATCAGACAGGCCCCCTCACTGTCCATCTTCAAATCCAGTGTTAAAACACATTTGTACTCCCTGGCTTTTGACCATACCTGAGGCTTTGCTTCTGTTTGTGGTGTTTTTGATGTTTCTTTATTTTACATGTCTTTTCATACTATTTCTTTTGATTGTTATTTTTGGTGTGTATTAACTTTTTTGTCAATGATTAGTGATGTACAGCACTTTGTTGCAGCTATGTTTGTTTTTAAAGTGCTCTATAAATAAAATTATTATTATTTATTATTATTATTAGTGCCTTTTAACTTCAAGCCAAAGCATCCAAACCAACATTTGCAGTAAGTAGTGCCGTTTAACTTCAAGCCAAAGCACCCAAACCACCATTTGCAGTAATTAGTGCCTTTTTACTTCAAACCAACCATATTTTCATTTTGAAACCACATCAAGGGGACTCACAGTTGAGTAGACATATGTCAGTGTTATTCAGAGCTCAGAGAGACGTGACCCTCTGGCTTCCTCCATCTTGCAGAGACTGAGTGAGACACACCACTTTCGGGTTTTATAGTCCCTCCTCCCACCAGCTTGGGCAGCAGAGAGAATGTCAATTTAAAAAAAAAACATTAATATATCTCTAATTTTTCATCGATGGGAAAAATCCTTGGGTCCCTGACGGCGGAGGGGGCTGTTAGCGAGGTGGCCAAAAATGATGGCCGTAGGTAGCGGCATTCTCTCTGAAATCACGCCAAAGCGAGCCAAAAGCGGTCAAGACCAGACTTTTAGTAATATAGATATTGAGAGTGAGAGGGAGGGAAAGGAAGAGAGGGAGAGGGAGTAGGAGAGAGAGAGAGAGAGAAAGAGTCCATCCTCATTCCTGTTCTAATCAAGAGTTTGGGTTATTACGAATGAGTATGGTGCTTGAATCATAACACTAGTGCTTTGAGAATTTGAAAGTTTGCACCTCAAGAGGTAGTTGCTGGACTTAGACTTGGGCTTAGTTCCTCCCACACTGTTAAGTGCATTGGTCAACAAGCTTTCGCCATTCTGTTCGGTCAAGTGCAACTTCTTCCACCCTTGATAGGTTAGCGTCCTGGGCTTCCAAATCCTACTGGAATTTTCGCCTCCATGTGAGTTTTGGTCGGCCTCTTTTCCTTTTTCCGTCAGCTTGCAATATCATTGCTATCTTAGGTGCACGTTCTGGTGACATTCTGAGTACATCTCCTGCAGATTTCATCCTGCATCCCTCTATGTCCTGGCTGAGAGGTTTTGTTGCCGTTTCCCAGTAGACAAATGCATTCTCGGTTGTCTTTCCTTTGATAACCACCAACTTACAAGAGATACAGCTGTATCAATTGCTGAAATGAAGTATGGGAAATCAGTGATGGCTTTGCCAGCATAAATATTGACTGGGAAGTAATTAATTAAAATGTTAAAAATTATTAAAAATATGTATATTTTTCTCTTTGTAAACGCAGTGGAAAGGAAGAAATGAATAAATCAAGTACTGCTGTAGATTTGGGAGGAGCAACAGCAGCAACAGATTAGCTAGAGATACCACTGATTGGCTCTAGCCCAAGTGTGAGGAGAGGGGTGAAACCAGTTGAAAACAGTTAAAAAGCCAAGGACGCACCGTCTTTGTTCAGTACTGCTGTAGATTTGGGAGGAGCAACAGCAGCAACAGATTAGCTAGAGATACCACTGATTGGCTCTAGCCCAAGTGTGAGGAGAGGGGTGAAACCAGTTGAAAACAGTTAAAAAGCCAAGGACGCACCGTCTTTGTTCAGTACTGCTGTAGATTTGGGAGGAGCAACAGCAACAGATTAGCTAGAGATACCACTGATTGGCTCTAGCCCAAGTGTGAGGAGAGGGGTGAAAACAGTTGAAAACTGAGGAATTGGCTGTGTAAATTGGTAAATAGGCAATTTATCAGTCAATTTAAGCAGGACAGCTCTTTGCGAGCGGCAGTGAGTGAGCGAAGTGCCCTGTGAGAAAAGTGTGAGTCTTTGGCTCGAGAGTCTTCGGAGAGGAGACCACGCAATACGCTTGAGAGGCAAAGAGGTTTGCCACGCACTGCAAGGGAGCAGTGGGCCAGACAGGAAGAGCGGACGGAATTACCATTAGACAGCCAACCCAGTAGGTAATTTACGGCTGGGGTGAGTACTTTCCCATTTATAGGAGGTAGGATTATATAAATAAGGGGTGTATCAATACAGTAGGGGATTCTTAAATAGGACCAGTTAATTACCTATATAAGATGGGCGGTCAGGAGATGTGCCAATACTGCGAGATGTGGGAATTTGTCGACACCATTGATGTAGAAGATCCCTACAGCTGCAGTAAGTGTTTGAGGCTAGAGGAACTCCAGCTCCGCATTGATGAGCTGGAGACCCAACTTCATACGCTGCGGTACATCAGGGAGGGGGAGTATTACCTGGATGTTTTGTGCCAGGGGATGGTCACACCGACCAGTTTAACTAATTCAGTAGGCAGTGAGCAAGGAAAGGAAGGTGTGGCCATAAGCGAGGCAGGTAGGGGGAACCAGGAGGAGATGCGGCAGGAGCCACAGCCCTTGTCCCTGACGAGCATGACCGAGGCTCTTACTCAATGTAAGGACGGGATCAGGGGCTGTGGGAGGGATGAGCAACCTGGCTGCAGCACCGTGGATCAGGAGGCCATTCAAGAGGGGGGAGTTAGAAGAAATGCCGTAGTGATAGGGGATAGTATTATTCGGGGGGTAGATAAGGTTCTCTGCGGCCAGCAGAACATGTCCCGAAGGCTGTGTTGCCTACCCGGTGCTAGGGTTAAGGATATCTCTGCGATACTGGAGAGAAATTTGCAGTGGGAGGGGGCGGATCCAGTGGTCGTGGTCCATGTGGGGACCAATGACATAGGAAGGACGAGGAAGGAGGATCTGCTGAAGGAGTTTGAGCAGTTAGGGAATAAATTAAAAAGCAGAACCTCGAGGGTACTGATCTCCGGATTGCTACCTGAGCCACGGGCCAAATCGGCGAGGGTACGTAAAATTAAGAAGCTAAATGCGTGGCTCAAAGACTGGTGTGGGAATAATGGGTTTGGTTTCTTGGGCCACTGGCACCAGTACTGGGACAGGGGGGATCTGTTCTGTAAGGACGGACTTCACCTGAACGGTGCTGGGACTGGGGTCCTGGCAAATCATATAACTAGGGCAGTAGAGAGGTCTTTAAACTAAGTAGCGGGGGGGAGGTATCAAGGGGGGTAATAACGGCAGGGGTAGAGGAAATAGAGCAGGGTATCAGTGGGGAAGCGGAAAGTCAAAATGTGACAGGAGACAGAATGTGTGAAGATAAAGCTTTAGATGTAAAAGGGGCAAAAACGGAAAGGAAGGGTAGTAAAAATCATCTGAAAGTGCTTTATCTAAATGCACGGAGTATTCGTAATAAGATAAATGAATTAACGGTGCAATTAAGTATATATAGTTATGATATCGTGGCCATTACGGAGACATGGCTGCAAGGGGATCAGGACTGGGAGTTAAATATAGAGGGGTACTCGACAATTAGGAAAGATAGACAGGAAAGAAAGGGAGGAGGGGTGGCCCTTTTAATAAGGGAGGGAATAACGGCAATAGAGAGGAAGGATATGGCGTTGAAGGATCAGGATAGTGAAACAGCTTGGGTACAGATAGAGAATAATAAGGGGAAAAAAACACTAGTGGGTGTAATTTATAGACCTCCAAATAGCTGTGACGCTGTTAGTCAGAACATAAATCTGCAAATAGTTGACGCATGTAAAAAGGGAACTGCTGTAATCATGGGGGACTTCAATTTTCATATTAATTGGGCAAACCAAACTGGGCAGGGTAGACTAGAGGAAGAGTTTATAGAAAGTATTAGAGACGGGTTCCTAGAACAGTATGTCACAGAACCGACAAGGGGGGAGGCAATCTTGGATCTGGTCCTGTGTAATGAAGCAGGATTAATTAAAAATGTCATAGTTAGGGACTCGTTGGGAACAAGTGACCACAATATGGTCGAATTCCATATTCAAATAGAAAGGGAGCAGGTTGAAACTCAGGCTAGGGTGCTTAGTCTAAATAAGGGGGATTATGAAGGTATGAGGACTGAGCTGATCAAAGTTGACTGGGATAGCAGACTCAAGAATAAGACGGTACATGAGCAGTGGTGTACGTTTAAGGGTATACTGTATAACCTTCAAGAAAAATTTATTCCTATGAAGAAAAAAAGGGGTAAGGGTAAGAACAGTCAGCCATGGCTCAGTAAAACTATAAAGGATAGTATTCGGCTGAAGGCAAGGGCATATAAGGTAGCCAGAGATAGTGGGAGGGTAGAGGATTGGGAAGCATTTAAAGGTCAGCAAAAAATAACTAAGAGATTAATTAAGACGGGGAAAATAGACTATGAAAGGAATTTAGCGAACAACATAAAAACTAATAGTAAGAGTTTTTATAGCTATATAAAAAGAAAAAGGGTGGCTAAGGTGAACGTTGGTCCATTGGAGGGTGAGACTGGAGAGTTGTTGGTGGGGAACATGGAAATGGCAAAGGCATTAAACGAGTATTTTGTATCAGTCTTCACCATAGAAGACACAAAAAATATTCCAACGCTGGATAAACAGGGGGCGGTAGGAATGGAGGAGCTTAATACTATTAAGATCACCAAGGAGGTGGTATTAGGGAAATTAATGAGACTGAAGGAGGATAAATCCCCTGGGCCTGATGGATTACATCCAAGGGTCTTGAGGGAGATAGCGGTGGGGATTGTGGATGCATTGGTGATAATTTTCCAAAACTCCCTGGAGGCAGGAACGGTCCCAGTGGATTGGAAAATGGCCAATGTAACACCTATATTTAAAAAAGGAAGTAAACAGAAGGCGGGTAACTATAGACCGGTTAGTCTAACATCGGTGGTGGGTAAAGTGTTAGAGACAATTATTAAAGAAACACTAACGGGGCACTTGGATAAACATGACTTCATCGGACAGAACCAACATGGTTTTGTGAAGGGGAAGTCCTGTTTAACGAATCTGCTCGAATTCTTTGAGGAAGTAACAACCCGAGTGGATAAAGGGGAACCGGTGGATGTGGTATACTTGGACTTCCAAAAGGCTTTTGACAAGGTGCCACATAAGAGACTATTGCTAAAAATAAAAAATTATGGGATTGGGGGTAATATATTAGCATGGGTAGAGGATTGGCTAACAAATAGGAAGCAGAGAGTGGGGATAAATGGTTCATACTCGGGATGGCAACCGGTAACTAGCGGGGTTCCGCAAGGGTCGGTGCTGGGACCCCAGTTGTTCACAATTTATATAAATGATTTGGAGGAGGGAACCAAGTGTAATATATCAAAATTTGCGGACGATACAAAAATGGGAGGAAAAGTAGGGGATGAGGAGGATAGGAAGAGTCTGCAAAAGGATATAGATAAGCTAGGTGAGTGGGCAACAACTTGGCAGATGAAATTTAATACTAATAAATGTGAAGTCATTCACTTTGGGGGAAAAAAAATGATAGGGCAAGTTATTTTCTAAATGAGGAGGAGCTGCGTTGTAATGCAACGCAAAGGGATCTAGGGGTATTAGTACATGAATCACTGAAAGTTAGTATGCAGGTGCAGCAAGCAATCAGGAAGGCCAATGGAGTTTTGGCCTTTATTGCTAGGGGGATTGAGTATAAAAACACGGAGGTCTTGCTGCAGCTGTACACAGTATTAGTGAGACCACATTTGGAATACTGTGTACAGTTCTGGGGTCCATACTTAAGAAAGGATGTACTAGCCCTGGAGGCAGTGCAGCGAAGGTTTACAAGATTAATTCCTGCAATGAGGGGATTGACATATGAGGAAAGGTTAAGTAGGCTGGAACTCTACTCTTTGGAGTTTAGAAGAATGAGAGGCGATCTCATTGAAACATATAAGATCGTGAGGGGCCTTGATCGGGTGGATGCACCGAGGATGTTCCCAATGATCGGGGAAACTAGAACTAGGGGACATAGTTGCAGAATAAGGGGGGGCTCTTTTAAAACTGAGATGAGGAAGAACTTCTTCACCCAGAGGGTGGTTAATTTATGGAATTCACTGCCCCAGGGAGCAGTGGAAGCAGAAACTTTAAATATATTTAAGACTAAAATAGATGTTTTTTTAGCTGCCAAGGGGATAAGGGGCTACGGGGAGAGGGCAGGGATATGGACCTAGGTATGGTTAGTATAGTAAGACCTGAGTGATCTCCTGGACAAGTGTCGATCGCCTAGATTGGGGTCGGAGAGGAATTTCCCGGATTTTTTTCCCGAATTGGACCTGGGTTTTTATCCGGTTTTTTGCCTCCCCCAGGAGATCACGAGGTTCTTGGGGTGGAGAGGGGTGATAGCGGTATAAAGGGGAGGGTAGTGTCTTGTGTTCTGTGTCTTGTGTCTACTGTTTGTGGGTAAGTGTGTCTGTTTAGTGTTCAGCCATGAGCGAGTGGCGGTGCGGGCTCGATGGACCTGGTGGTCTGCTCTCGCACCTACTTTCTATGTTTCTATGTTTCTATGCGCAATTTTATTTAACATCAATCAATTTTAATAACATTCATATCAATTTCTAAACTGAAGTTTTCAGTTAATGTGTATGTAGTTTATTAATGCTAAACTAATGCTATCTATAATATAGCGCAGGTAAAGGTCCCAAGATATAGTAGAATAGTAAGATTAAACGAGAACTTACCAGTTTTGAGTTTGATCTGTATTTTATGAGGAGTTACGATGAGGGATTACGTGAAGAGCCCGCTCAGCACGCATGCGCGGCATACTTCAAAGCAGCGGTGTGGAATCACAGATAGACACAGTTATTGAAATAAACATAGTAAAGAAAAGGAGGCATCAGTTATCAGTTTGACCCATATTATTGAGGGTGGGAGCGGAGGGCACGTAATCTCTCATCGTAACTCCTCATAAAATACAGATCAAACTGGTAAGTTCTCGTTTAATCTTACTATTTTACTTCGGAGTCACGTGAGTGACTACGTGAAGACTTCAAAGCTCTGTGATTTCAAACCGTGTAACAGTTATTACTTCACTCACTGCCGAAGTCCTTGAGGGAGGAAGTGTTATTGTAATCAACCAATGAATCTGTTTGTAGAAAAATACAATGGTATTTTTTAACAATAACAACAAAGAAATTAAATTGCTCCTCTGGGCTTAAATTAAATATTTGCAGTCTGTAAAAATTTTTCTGCAAATAAAGCAGGTTTTAAAGCAAATAAGCCAACGGCTTATTGTAAATTTCTGAACGGTCTTTCCTCCGACTGCTGTAGCCAGGATGTGGTCTATAGGCATGTCCATTCTTTTGGCCATCAACGTGGATGCTGCCCTGGTGGAGTGAGATTTGTACATGTTAGTGTTTATCCCAGCAGCTTTTAGCACCTGCTTGAGCCATCTCGAAATGGTTTGGCTCGTCACCCGACCATAAGGTTTTTTATGACTGACCCACAAGGCTTTTCATCTCCCTCGAATATTTTTGGTTGTGTCTATGTAGGACAGTAGGTGGGTCATGGCACATAACCGTGGTTCTGGCGGGTAAGCCCGGAATTCCACGACTGGATTAGGTGTTCCAGGTCTGCTCTGTTTGATCAGTCCCTGGATAACGACAGAGATCTGGTCTGAAGCTGTGAGCATGGTGTCCAGTCGCAATAGGTGTAGTGATTGGACCCCATGTGCAGATACAAGTGCCATCAACATGAGTGTTTTGAGCATAGATTGTTCCAGGTTGACGGATCTGGCTGGTGGCCATCCCCTGAGGTATGTCAGGACCTCACTGACATCCCATATATGGGTGTACCTTGGTCTAGGGGGTTAGAGTTGTAAATACCCTACATTAGTTTGACCACCAGCGGGTTGGACCCCATGGCCTGTTGTCCTGGAGCTGGTTTTAAATAGACAGACAGGGCACTTCTAGCTGTGTTGATGGCTCTGTAGCTGAGTCCTTCATCATGGTGAAGGTTCACCAGGAATTCCAGTACGTTGGTAACTGTAGCGGTTGAATAGATGGTCCCTGTATCCAAGCAGTACTTCTCCCATTTTTTGATGCTGGACAAGTGCTGTTTTTTAATGGATGTTCGGAGGGATGCTGACATGGTGTCGATGGTTTGTTCTGATAATCCCAGTCCCAGAAGTGGTTTGTGCAGAATCTGCAACCCAGGAGTTTGATTTTTCATGGCACGGGTGGCTTGTGCCCGACACTGGGTGTTAATAACTCTGGGTCACTGGGGAATACCATTGGAGTTTCAACAACCATGTCATGGAATATTGGGAACCATGGCTGCGTAGGCCAGTCGGGTGCTATCAAAATACCTGAAGCAGAGTCCATTTGTACTGTGCGTAGTCCCCGACTGATGAGGCAGAAGGGAGGAAATGCATAGAAGAAGAATTTCCCCAATCCAGCGCAAACGCATCTACCTCTGCTGCCTCAGGGCCTGGTTCCCAAGCAACATACATAGGTACCTGGTGATTTAGCCTTGATGCAAATAAATCGATATCTGGCGTGCCATATTGCTTGATAACTTTTGCAAATTTTTTGGGGTTTAACATCCATTCGATGTTATCATTAAATTTAATAGTAAGATTAAACGAGAACTTACCAGTTTGAAGTTTGATCTGTATTTTATGAGGAGGAACGTTGAGGGAATACGTGAAGAAGCCCGCGTACGACGCATGCGTGTCATCCTTCAAAGCAGCGGTGTGAGGTCACAGATACACTATAATGACCTAAAATAGTAAGATTATTAAAGAGATACCAGTTTAAGATATGACCATACGAGGGTGGGAGCGGAGGGCACGTATTCCCTCAACGTTCCTCCTCATAAAATACAGATCAAACTTCAAACTGGTAAGTTCTCGTTTAATCTTACTATTTTACTTCGGAGTCACGTGAGTGACTACGTGAAGATTTCAAAGCTCTGTGACCTCATGCCGTGGAACGAGTCCATGCTTCACAACTGCCTTGGTAGTTTGGGAGAAATTGTTAATGATATTCAAAACATTCATACCAATTATTTAATGGAAATGATAAATAATATCTAATTAATTCAAATCATAACCCCGTATTCTTCATGGATAAATTATCATACAGAACTTAAAATGTTCCCCGAAAACGTTCCCATACTGCTAACTGGTTTGTTATAACATTTCTGAAAAAACGTTTTCTCCGACAACCATCCTGCAACCCTGAGGATTTGGTCCATGGATACATCAAGGCGTTTTGCTGCGGATGTAGCTGCAGCCCTGGTGGAGTGAGATTTAAATATGTTAGTGTCCACTCCCGCCTATCGTAACCCATATTTCACCCACCGCGAAATGGTCTGAATTTACACTCTACGGTACGGTTTCTTATAGCTGATTAAACACCATTCCCTTGCCTCTGATAGCCTTTGTCCTTTCACTGTATAACAAAACGTGCTTCACTATACAGAGGCGTTTGTCCTCCGGGTAGGCCATAAATTCTATGACCTGCCCCGCTGATCCTGGTCTATTATGTTTAATAACACGGTCCTGGATCACAAAAACCAAACTTTCTGCCGCCAAAGTGAAGCCATCCAGCCGTACTTTTTTGCAATAACTGGACCCTTTGTGCTGTGTCTAGCGCCATCAGCATTACCATTTCTTAGTTAGTTTATCCAGATTTAATGCTGTAGCCCGGCGACCAATTCCTTAGCATAGTCAGGACCACACTTACCTCCCAGATTTGTTATATCTTGTTTTGGGTGGCTTGGTGTTAAAATTGCCTCTTAAAAGTTTAACTACCAGAGGATGTGATCCCACAGACTGTCTTTCTGTTCCTTGCCACCAATAACTTGACAATGCACTTCTGGCACTATTCACAGTGCTGTAACGAAGTCCTTCATAGTGCAGGCTGGTGAGAAAACTCTAGCACCGCCGGAACATCCTTATTTCTGTGGTCCAGATAGTTATTATGGCAGTAATTAGTCCATTTTTTAATATGACCTAAATACTGTTTTTGTGTAGACCTTCTTTGTGCTGCTGTGATCATGTCCACAGTTCTTTTGATAGCCCCATGCCCCTTGGCGAGTCTTTCAGAGTCTACAACCCAATAATTCAATATTTTCTATGGCATGGATAGCTATCCTGAGTTACTGGATGCACCAGTAACTTAGGACTATGTCTTAAAGTTATACATGGTTCCAGCACCATGTCCTGTACCACGGAAACCCATGGTTAGGTAAGCCAATCAGGTACTAAGAAAATCTCAGATGCCGATTCCTGTTGAATTTCCCTTAGTGCCCGATTGATTAGGCAGAAAAAAGGAAGAAATGCATAAATGAACCATTTCCCCCAGTTCAGTGAAAATGCATCTGTACCTTCTGCCCTAGGATCTGGTTCCAATGATACATACCTCGGTAACTGGTGATTTAAACCCTGGATGCAAATCTAATACCCGGCCTTCCATACTTTACTGTGATTTCAGCAAATACCGTTCTATCCAACATCCATTCAGTACTTTCAATAAATTTTTGTGACCTGGTGTCTGCCACTAAATTAGTATCCCTGGTAGATACGTAGCCCATAACCAAATAGTCCTTTGGACACACCATAGCCAAATTGAGTTTGCCAATTCATCACAAGATGTTGATATATTTCCACCCATATGACTTATATATGCCACCACCGAGGTATTATCTATCTGCAATCTAACATGCTGCTGTTTCATTCCTGAGCAATAAGATTTTAACCCATAAAATGCACTTAACATTTCTAAGTACTTTATACCCTTAGTGTTAAGTAGGTTTGCTTCTTGTATATTCCATCTCCCCCCAGAGCTCAAGATGGTATCAGTTGTACCCCAACCAATTGCACTGGCATCTGTTTGTAATAGCACAGACGGGTTGTCAATAACTATTGGGTTGGAGCCATACTTAACATTGTGTTCCCACCATTGTAATTCTTTTATGGCTTAAATTGTTAGCTTCATTGGCCCTCAAAAAATGGCCTCTATTAATTTTTAGTGCTCTAATGTTTTTGTAACTCTGTGACTTTTCCTATTAGTAAAGTCATTAACATATTAAATGTGTTAATGGTGTCAATATTGACTTAATTGGATGGATAATGAATCTCAGCTGTTCACACAATTGTTTTGTGGCAACCACTGCCTGACATGCCAATTCATAAATATTCCCACAATAAGTATTCATTCAACTATGTAATTACTCTATGATTTTGTTGTTGCAGCAATGCCAAAGCTGGTTTAAGAATTTTACCTCTGATGAGTATTGTATAGTAAGCATCTTTAAGATCAATACTTGCCATAAAGTAGCCTGCTGAAACTAACTCTTTAGCAGTGCTAAAAGTATCCATTTTAAAATGAACATATTGCACAACATTGTGAAGCGTTGATAAATCAATAATAATACGGCAACCCCCATCTTTCTTATTTCTAATAAATATGTTTGAGACAAATTCCTGTTGTTCAGGTTTGGTTTGTTCAATTACCCCTTTAGTGAATAATCTATGTAGTTCTATGTGGGCTTTAGCTTGTTCCCATTTAGTAAGCATGTATATTCTGTCCAGTGTATATTGTACTGGAAAGGTTTTGTTTGTGTAGAAACTCTATCAGATATCCCTTAATACTTCTAAGAATATATCTGTCCATAGTTATATTACACCATGCTTCCAAATGAAGTTGCAATGTCCCTCCAACTTCCGTGCTCCCTATTAATTCTGGAGCCCCAGATTCACCTACCTCCATGGTTATCGGTGGTAACTGAGTTATTTTCTTGGTTTCACTCGTGGTTGTGGAGGGCCTTGAGGTTGGGGTAGATGCTGAAGTAGAGGCGTTCGCATCTCCCACAGTGGTCGTCCCGGGCCAAATATTCACCATGTCACTGACGGCCGAACCTGCTGCAGCCACTCATACCGGTTCCCCAGCTCCACAAAAGTGGCCGCTGCTGGCTGCGCTATATCTTGCAGCTGCTCATCCTCACTCCGGTATCGGTAAGTATTATCCGGAGGCTGTTTCGCCACATCACTTTCGCAGTGATGTCTTTATTAACACTGGCAGCCATCCTGGCCCAGTCAGATCTTCAATACCCTCCTCAGAGGCGTCTGACATTTCATGCAGCCCTTATGGGAAACTGCTGTGGGACTTATATTTTTTGCCCACTGTGGCTATCCTCCATATCCCGGAGCCTGCCACTGTGGAGAAATTTACTCCAGCAAACCGCTCCAGCCGACTTACATGCTCTCGGGCACTAGTCGATCGCGGGTGCTTTAATATATCAGACCGCTCCTGCCGACCTTGGTGCTCTCGGGCACTAGTCGCACGCGGTATTTCCCGCAGCCGGGCCCCATGCCTACGGGCACTGGTCGCTCTCGGCCGCCCGATATAACTATGCCGCTCCTTGTCCACATTCATGTGACTGCCACTATGAAGGAGCTCCTTTTTTCCCTCGCTGTTCCCGTCCCCCGTACACACGGGCACTGGTTTGCGGGTTTTCCTCGCTCCGCCGCTGACCACACCGGTCTTGTATGTGGGTCCACCACTCCACCCGGTCCCGGTACTCCCAGGCACCTGTGCTGGCTGCTGATCATGCTGCAGCCACTCGTACCGGCTTCCTTCAGCGTGGGCTAGCGGGTCCAACGCGTGCTCAGTGCTCTTCGGCACTGACAGCTCGCTATTTTTAGAACATTGCGGAAGTGCCGTTAATGCGCCCTTTCCGCACTTCCAGCGCCTCGGAACCATCTAGTACTTTAACAAAAGGATTAACACACATATTTTATGAAAACCCCATTTTTGTTTTACACCATTTTCCCACATACCTATAGTAAGGGTCCGTGGTGTTGTACCCGAGTCGTCAGGAAACCCTGCTGCAGCGTCGTTATCCTGTCGCTGAAGTCGGCTCCGTCCCCTGTTTTAAAACAAATTAACGGGCCCCCAGCCTCTGCTGGCTGCCTGCAATCTGCAGACTCTCCCCAGCCAGCTGCTGGCCCTATATATCCCAGCTGTGGACAGGTGTAGTAATAAACAAAAACTGGAGAAATTCGGGGGGTGGGGTAAGTTTGGCACAGCTATTCCCATAACGGGAATTCAGTCTGTTGCCTGTTTCCCCCCCCCCCCCCCCCCCGCCTCTATTCCAGCGCGTTCCAGCGGTCCCAACGCGTACTCAGTGCTCTCGGCACTGACCGCTCCCCGCTATTTTTAGACCTGCGGAACCCCCGTCAGTTCCGCACCTTCCAGCCCCTCAGACCCATAAATTAGTCATGCACTCACCGACTAGTGGTGCTGTTACGGAGTTGTCGGGAAACTGCTCCAGCGACCGTTGTCCTGGCTCTAAAGTCGGGTCCGCTCCTGTTTAAAAAAAATTAACGGCCCCCGGCCTGCAATTCTGCAGACTCTCCCCAGCCAGCTTCATCACCCTTCTAGATAAAAAAAGGGTAAGTAAAGAAAACGAAGTTCCCTTACCTGTTGCAGGTTCAAGTCCTGCCGATTTGGAGGAACGTCCTTCCTCCAGCGATGACGAGTTCGAATGCGTGTAGCGATAACACGCATGCGTCGTACGCGGGCTTCTTCACGTAGTCACTCACGTGACTCCGAAGTAAAATTGACCTGGTGTCTGCCACTGTATTTAGCTTACCTGGCAGGTAAGTTGCTGATAGCCAAATATGTCTTTCGACCCACCATTGCCAAATTGTGTTGACCAACTTGCCGCATGATAGCGATTTTATGCCACCCATATGGTTAATGTAGGCCACCACCGTAGTATTATCTATTTATAACCGTACATGCAAGTGATGCGTATTTGATGCATATGCTTTTAACCCATAAAAGTCACCCAACATCTCTAGATAATTAATGCCCAGTGTAAGTGGCAATGATGACTCTGGGTTAGTCCATCTACCACCTGTGCTGGATATGGAGTTAGTTGCTCCCCAGCCTTGAGCAGTGGCATCTGTTTGGATAACTAACGTAGGGTTAAAGATGATAATAGGGCTGAAAACTATGCCAAACGTTTTTTGCTCACCACTGTAGTTCTGATATTGCTTCAGTGGGTAACTTCACAACACGATCATAATGACCTGTATGTCGTTTTGGTGCCTGTACCTTTGCTCTTTGTAAGTTTTGACAGTGCAAAGGTGCGAATTGTGTAGCCGGAAATGCTGCTACCATTTTTCAATTACTCTGCTACTTGTGGAATAGTTGGTCATTCGTTGACCATTAAATTGTTGCATGATTATGCCAATTCAACTGTTTTGTCTCTTGGCAATGTTACAGTCACGTAGACTGAATTAATTGTGAAGCCCAAGTAGTCCATGATTGTGGATGGCTTCAACTTAGATTTATCTGGATGTAAGACAATCCCAGCGTTTCGAACAACTGTTTCGTAGCTGATACAGCTAACATAGTCAATTCCATGGTTTTGCCTACTATTAAGATATCATCAAGATATGCCATGACAATATGTTTTTGTCTTCTTAATATTGCCAGAGCTGGTTTTAGTATCTTGGTGAATAATCTTGGGCTGATGTGAACTCATTGGGTAACGCTTTAAACTGCCATAGCTGCCCCATCCAGGTAAATTTCAGGTATCTGCGAAATGTATATACTTAACAAACATATTTAGTGAAGTTAAGTCAATGATGATGCGACATCCACCATCTTTTTTGGGTTTAGTGAATATATTTGATACGAATTCCAAGGGTTCATGTTTTCGCATGATACCCTTTGTAATTAGTCTCACCAGTTCAGCTTGTCCCTCTCGTTTCTTTAACGGAGAGGGAAAATACCCTCTGGGGTGAATGTTGAACTGGTGGCAATTTTTCTAGTATGAATTGTATTTTGTATCCACTAATGCCATTGAGTATATACTGATCACTCGTGATAGACTCCCGTGCTTCTTTAAACAGGTGTAATCTCCCCCCTGTTAGTATTAAGCCCCTATTTTCTATACGCTGGTAGGAACCAGACCCACATACTTCCATGGTTATGGGTATTCTGCTGTTTCCTGCCGGTCCAACGAGTCTTGCACTTTGTCTGACGTGGCGGTGATGTTGGGGTCCGCATTTTCCATGGGGTCCGCTCTGGGCCCTGGTCTAAAGAAGACTTCTGGTGAAAGAATACGGACCCCGAGCTTTCACCAGTCCCATATGGTAGACGTCGACTGATGGACGCAATGGGGAATTATTGTTTTTGGTTTGCTCGTCCTGGGGCCTGCCCTCATGAGACCAAAAGTTTTTTAAGGCCTCTTCCATATCCTTCATATGCTTTGTGAGGTTTTTGCCAAAGAGCAGTGGGTCTGGCTCAGTTGCTGGGGTTTTGCACAACACCGCAAATTTAGGATTTTATGGCAGGTTTTATGATTTGTTTACGAAGGTTGTGGTCATCTCCGTATTTGTCCACGGAATGAGCAAACGATGTGATGGCTGACGTCAGGAGCCTGAGGATCCGCTGCAGTTTTAGCTCCTGGTTCCAAATATTTGCCCCAACGTGCCCCCAATTTTGGCTGTTTACAGCCGGCACTTTAAGGGACTCACAGTTCTCTGGAGCTGTATACGTTTCTAAGGCCTCATTGACCACCTCTCCTGTAGGGGCCTGTTGGAGAGGTGGTTAATGCTGGCCGCTGGTTTGGCCTTTAAAGGCCCCCTGCACGTGGGGCTGCCACGTAGCGGTCCACCACACCTAGCAGCTCTTCCTGTTCCTGCACCCCTTGCATACTCCCGACATCTTCAGCCAGCGTCCACTCTTCTTGACCAGCCCAGTCCTGGTCACCAAAGCTACCCTCGGGTAAGGAGGAAGCAATGGACAGTGCACAAGACACTGTGGAGGGTGTGCCTGAACTCCCCCTGCGAGAGCGCCCCTCACGAAGCACGTCTCACTGGAGCTCCTGCTCCAGGAGCCGCTCCATGCGGCTCAGGCGGCTGTCTCCCCCCCCCCCCCCAGTGCGGGTGGAGAGACGTCCTCATCTGACAAGTCGGAAGCCACCGGCCGGATGCTACTGTGGTAGATTTACTTCCAGCCCGTTGCTCAGGCGTTAGCGGGCTGGGCTCGGCACGGTGTCGGGGAATAGCGGAGCGCCGGGTAAGTGGTCCAACCACCTTGTTGCTGCCCCCCCCCCCCCCCCCAGATGGAACGCTCCTCCGTTGAGTCGAGCGGGGGACAGGTTTGTCCAAGAGCCTTTCTTCTCTGCCTGAAATAAAGCAGAAGGCTCCCTGTGAAAGAAAACCCGACCTCAGAGCTTACCTGACGGTCCATTATTTCACCCCGTAGCGGGAGCGCCTGACTCCCGATGCGGCCGCTGTTGCACTGCTGAACGAATGCCGCGTATGCGTGCTGAGCGGGCTCTTCACGTAGTCACTCACGTGACTCCGAAGTAAAATTGGGCTATTTGGCCCATTGGGTCATAGAAACATAGAAACATAGAAATTAGGTGCAGGAGTAGGCCATTCGGCCCTTCGAGCCTGCACCGCCATTTAATATGATCATGGCTGATCATCCAACTCAGTATCCCGTACCTGCCTTCTCTCCATACCCTCTGATCCCCTTGGCCACAAGGGCCACATCTAACTCCCTCTTAAATATAGCCAATGAACTGGCCTCAACTACCCTCTGTGGCAGAGAGTTCCAGAGATTCACCACTCTCTGTGTGAAAAAAGTTCTCCTCGTCTCGGTTTTAAAGGATTTCCCCCTTATCCTTAAGCTGTGACCCCTTGTCCTGGACTTCCCCTACATCGGGAACAATCTTCCTGCATCTAGCCTGTCCAACCCCTTAAGAATTTTGTAAGTTTCTATAAGATCCCCTCTCAATCTCCTAAATTCTAGAGAGTATAAACCAAGTCTATCCAGTCTTTCTTCATAAGACAGTCCTGACATCCCAGGAATCAGTCTGGTGAACCTTCTCTGCACTCCCTCCCGTCCACTGCCATTCAATCATGGATGATATCTGCCTCGTAATCCCATTTCCTGACTTCTCCCCATCTAACTTGACACCCGTTCTAATCAAGAATTTGTCTCTCTCCACCTTAAAAATATCCACTGACTTGGCCTGCACAGCCCTCTGTGGCCAAGAATTCTACAGATTAAATACCATCTGACTAAAGAAGTTCTTCAACCTCCTCTTTCAAAAAGAGCGCCCTTTAATTCCGAGGCTATGACCTCTGGTCCAAGACTCTCCCACCGGTGGAAACATAATTTAGCCTGGGACGGGATGTTAAATATCCCGACAGGGTTTGGGAGGATGCTACAAGCTAGAGACAGACAGATCAAAACCCCGGGAACAGGCGAACAACGAAACACTGAAAATGGTCACATGATGAACATCTGGTTAGAACAGAGCAGCACGTAATTTAGTTAGTTGATACCCTATAGAGGTAATAGGGTCACCAATCCTTTCCACATTCACTCTATCCATGCCTTTCATTATTCTGTAAGTTTCAATGCGGTCTCCCTTCATCCTTCAAAACTCCAGCGAGTAGAGGCCCAGTTTTGTCAAACGCTAATGTATTAACCCACTCATTCCTGAATAATTCTTGTAAACCTCCTCTGGACCCTCTCCAGAGCTAGCACATCCTTCCTCAGATATGCGGTCCAAATTTGCTCACAGTACTCCAAAAGCAGGCTGACCAGCGCCTTATAGAGCCTCAGCATTGCGTCTCTCCTTATAGAGCGTTATATAGCCTCAGCATTACATGTTTTGCGTAAAGGTTTATAGTTAAGTCTGCTGACTACTCTTTTTCAATTTTATTGATTAAGTTCCTTCCATTTCTCATTCTCACTGGCTTTTTGTTCTCTTGTATACCTGTATTATTTCTTTAAGACAAACTTTAAGGAATTATTTAACTTCTCTGCCATTCCCCACCTTTAATTCTCCTGTCTCTGCCTGTAAGGTCTCACACTTGCCATACTTAGCATTTTCCTCCTGCAGTCTATTTTATGGTCTCACCATTCGAGTCATGGAAAATGGCCTTTCGGCCCACCTTATCCTTGCCAAACAAGATGTTTTCTAGCCCCATTTGCTCACATTTGGCCAATATTTCTTCAAATGTTTCCTATCCACATGTGCCTGTCCAAGTGTTTTTTAAATGCTGTTATCTTCTTCTGTCGTATGTCTTTTAGACCTGCAGCTCCGTTGAGGCGAGCCAGGCCAACGTGTCATCGTCCAGGTCAATCAGACCTCAATCACCATTTTGTTTGGGGCAACTGGTGACTTTGTGCTCCACTGTCTGTGTTGGGTCCCCACACTCACAATAGGCGCTGTCCACGAGGCCCCACCTCTTCAGCGCTATTCCATAGCGTCCGTTGCCTGTCCTCAAGCGGTTGAGGGTTGTCCACTGCTTTCGGGGCAGGTCCTGGCCAGGGACGTCAATGGGGTCATCGATGTAATGGTGTAGCCTAGATGGTTCCGCTGACTTCCACTGGTCTCTCCATCTCGTCTTGACCCAGGCGGCCTCAGAAGCATCAGCCGGTGTTGTGCAGAGCAGCTCTTGGGCTTGTGTGGCAAAGGTTGCCGTGACTTGAGGCGCGCTCGTCGTGGTGTCTCTGTGATGATCTGATGGAGGAGGTGGGATTCACTGGGCTGTGCCTTTCGAGTGAGGGCCAGCGTGGCTGCTTCTCGTCTGATGTTGGCTGGGGCGATGCCAGCGAGGACAGGCAGTTGGTTTACTGGGGTGGCTTGTAGGCATCCGGAGACAGTCTGCAGGGCGCTGTTGAGTGCAGCATCCAGCTTCTTGGCGTGAAGGTTACGTCACCAGACTGCGCAGTACTCGGCGGCTGAGAACACCAGGGCCACTGTGGACATACGCAGTGTCTTCAGCGTGGCTCCCCTTGTGGTTTATCAATGCGGCACGGGCACTTGTCTTTGCCTTGGCACCTTCCAGGTGTTGTTTGAATGACAACATCCTGTCGAGCTTCACACCGAGGTACGTGGGGACGGGCTGGGACCGGAACCAGATGTTATCCACCATGACGTTCATCTCGCGGGTCACTTCCCTGTTGTTTAATAATAATAATAATAAAAATATCTTTTATTGCCATTGCACGTCAGTGCAACAAGATTTAGTATGCAGCTTCCAACCGATGTAAAAGAAAAGTAAAATCAATAAATAAGCTGTGTGACGTGACCATCCGAGGGAGACAGTCCAGGGGGGATGGGGTCACTCAGCAGGGCCGCTATAGCTCTGGGAATAAAGCTGTTTCTGAATCTGGAGGTTCGGGCGTAGAAGGCCTTGTAACGTCTGCCGGAGGGATGTAGTTTGAACAGTCCGTTACAAGGGTGTGAGGAGTCTATATGGATGCTGACGGCCTTCCTGAGGCACCGTGTGTGGTAGATGCCCTCCAAGGCTGGTAGCTCTGTCCCAATAATGGAAATGTTGAAGATGTTGTCTTAACCATGCTGAGCTTGAGGTGCCTGTTCCTCAGGTATGAAGACAGGATGTTCATGTCTTCAGAGAGACCCTCTTCTGCTGCTTCCCAGGATGGCTTACTGAGTAGGATGGCCAGGCCATCAGCATAGCCATACTTCATTGACTGTGTTGCAGGCGGGTCATGGATGTAGATGTTCAACAGCATTGGTGCCAACACTGAGCCCTGAGGGACGCCGTTCTTAAGTTTCCTCACCCTGTTGCAGTGCCCGTTGCTGGCGTATAGCCTGAAGCTGCGGTTGCTCAACATCTCCATGATGAAGCTCACCATTTGCTTGTCTGGGATGGTTTCCAGAAGCTTCATGTGTTGTCCACGCAGCCACACGGTATCACATCAGGGGTCACAGTTCAAGGATAAGGGGGAAATCGTTTAGGATCGAGATGAGGAAAACTTTTTTCACACGGAGAGTGGTGAATCTCTGGAATTCTCTACGGCAGAAGGTAGTTGAGGCCAGTTCATTGGCTATATTTAAGAGGGAGTTAGATGTGGCCCTTGTGGCTAAAGGGATCAGGTGGTATGGAGAGAAGGCAAGTACAGGATACTGAGTTGGATGATCAGCCATGATCATATTGAATGGCGGTGCAGGCTAGAAGGGCCGAATGGTCTACTCCTGCACGTATTTTCTATGTTTCTATATGCAGCTGTGAGGTCCAAGAAGACAGCGCCAGCCTTCTCCCCTGCCTGGAAGCTGTCCTCTATGTCTTGGCACAGGAGGGTCACCTGCCTGAAGCCAGCCTGTTCTTTAGGCAGCTGGGGGTCGATCACTGGATTGAGACGTGTGTGGAGGAGACGTTCCAGGAGCATGTATGGAACACACAGTAGTGAGATGGGTCGGTATCCCTTGGGGTCATCGCTAGGCTTGTTTGGCTTCGGCAGAGGAAACACATGGTGAAGAAGGAGCATAGCTACTCAGTTGCCTTCTTGCCTTGGTGCTGTTATAAATGCTGTTATAGTACATGTTTTAACTATCTCCTCTGGCAGCTCCTTCTATATACGCACCACCCTGTGGAAATGGTCGACCCTCCATTCCTCTTGAATATTGCCCCTCACCTTAAATCTATGTCCCCTGGTTCTTGATTTCCCCTACTGAGGGTAAACGGCTGTGCATTCATCCTCATGATATTGCA
The DNA here is from genome assembly GCA_036785375.1 of Leucoraja ocellata. Taxonomy (NCBI): domain Eukaryota; kingdom Metazoa; phylum Chordata; class Chondrichthyes; order Rajiformes; family Rajidae; genus Leucoraja; species Leucoraja ocellata. The sequence continues at coordinate 565,716 of JAWMAR010000515.1, read as the reverse complement.
CACCTTGTCTTGTATTCCATCTGGCATTTCTTTATCAATTTATTGGTTCTCCTTTGAGTTCTAAATGCTCCCATTCTTCAGGTCAAAAACTATATCTGAAACTTATGTGCTTGTTAACACTCCCTTTAATTCTTCATGCCAGCCATGGATAATTGACTGTTTTTTGTTTGTTTTTGTGCATTCAAATACTTTTCTTTATTGTTCATGATGTCAGATCAAAGGGTAGATGAAGATGCCAAAACGGAAACTTAAAATAGTGCCCTTTGAAGATGATCTAGGAAATGATGAACCTGGTGAAGCAATTCCACACATTGTGCAAGGTAAATAAAAATCATTTTGCTCTGTGATATCCATAAGGAAACAGCAATTTATTGGGAACTGAACATAATATTTGAAATGAAGTAGTCACCAAAAGGGGCATAATTTTGAAGGCCATTTCTATGTTTCTTACATTTAATGATTCAATGGTATTATATTCTCATGTACCTAGTTAGAGAGAAACTCATGTTTTGTACACAATTCAGTAACAATCTTGTTGTAAATGGGGCACAACCATACTTAAGTACAAGAGTGTGAGATTAGTAGATCACATTGAGGCACTACACGAGAGTCATCATGTTTCCAGTGACATCTTGTGCCCTTCAAGTTCAGAGTTATTAAAAATGTGAGAGCCTCAAATTGGCCATAAGGGCACATTGTCCAGGAGATGGCAGTGAGTTGGAGTTGCAGGGGTCAGCCTGACCAGGCGATGTGTCGATGCCCTCCACTGTTGTTCCACCGCTCCGTGCCAATGCAGGCTGCATCTGATCCACACGCATGGCCATTTGGAACATCGCCTGTTCTAATTGGAATCTGGAAGGGGGAGGGATGGAGAGAGAGGGAAACCAAGGGTTATTTGAAGTCAATATTCATACCGCTACTCAAGTGAAATGTGTGGTGCTGTTCCTCCAATTCGTGCTGGGAGGAGACCCAGGCCAAAATGGTCACTATGGGAATGGGAGGAAGAATTAAAGTATTTAGCAATTGGGAGATCAGGTAGGTTTAGGTAGACTGAGCAGAGTCGAGGATCGAACCGGGGCCTCTGGCGTTGTGGGACAGCAACTCTACCATCTGTGTCACTGTGCCTCCCTTCTCTGCATGGAAACCCAATCACAGATTAGCCAACTGGTTTGCAGAGCCGTTACATTTAATATCCAAGGGTGGGGGCGCTGCAAGCCGGCGCCCTGTTAGCAGCGTGTCCGTTTTTTTAGTATGTTTTAAAGTATGTTTTTTATGTTCCTTTTTGTGTCTTGTGTGGGGGATGGTGAGGGGGGGGGTGAGGGGGAAACCGCTTTGGTCGCCTCCTCCATGGAGAGGCGACTTTTTCCAGGTCGCCTCCCCCGTGGCCTAACAAACAGGATCGGCGCGGCCTTTCCTGGAGACGCACTGGGGCTTCAGCGACGGGTGCGGCATGGACTCTCGGCGTGGAGCGGGCGAGCCCTCGCTGGGGCTCGCCGGAGGGGAGTGCTCCGTTTCATTGGCCCGCGGCAGCCGGCAGCCTGAAGCCTGCGACCTACACCAACCTAAAGCCGCGGTCTCCGGTGGGGAAGAGCCGACTGGACTGGCTCTGGACTCTGGTCCTGACCACGGGGGGAAATGGAGAAGGACTGGCCAAATGTTGTGCCTTCCGCCAAAGTGGGGGTAGACAGTGAAGGCGGAGAGAGAGAAGGGGCAGAGACAGAGAGAGAGAGACAGACACAGAGAGAGGGGCAAGAGGGATATGGGGATGGAGAAGAGGGTAAGAGGGAAGGTGGGTGAGGGGGGAAAGGTGGGGGAGGAGGGGAGGAGAGAGAGGGTGAGAGTGAGGGGGAGAGAGAGGGGGTGCTGAGAGGGGGGTGAGGGGGAGAGGTCGGGAGCAGGGAGGGGGAGGGAGGAGGGAAGAGCGTAGGGGGTGTGAAGGGGAGGGGGTTTAGGGGAGGGAGGAAGGGTGGGGGAGGGGATGGAGGGGAGAGAGAGAGAGGGAGAGAGAGGGGGGAGAGGGGGAGAGGGTGTGCTGAGAGGGGGTGAGGGGAGGGGGAGAGGTGGGGAGCAGGGAGGGGGAGGGAAAGTGGAGGGAAGGGGGTAGGGGTGTGTGGAGGGGAGGGGGGTTTAGGGGAGGGAGGGGATGGATAGGAGGAAAAAGAGGAGAGAGAGAGGGGGAGGGGGGGAGAGGAGAGGGGGGAGTGGGAGAGGAGAAAGAGGAGAGGAGAGGTGGGGAGAGGAGAGGTGGGGAGAGGAGAGGTGGGGGAGAGGAGAGGGGGGAGAGGAGAGAGGAGAGGGGGGAGAGGGGATGGAGGAGAGGGGGGAGAGGAGGGGGAGAGGGGGAGAGAGGAGGGGGGGAGAGAGGAGAGGGGGAGGAGAGGAGGGGGGAGACAGGGGGGAGAGAGGAGGGGGGGGGAAGAGGGGCGAGAGGAGGGGGGGGTGAGAGGAGAGAGGAGAGAGAGAGAAAGAGAGAGGGATAGGGAGAGGGAGAGTGCCTTTTTAATTCAACCCAAACAACCCAAACAACCGAAACAACCTTTTTTACTTGAAACTAACTATGTTTTCATTTTCAAACCAAATTAAGGGTACTCACAGTGCTGTAAACATTTGTTCAGTGTCATTCAGAGCTCAGAGTGACAGAGACTAATTGACAGAGCTCCTGCTTGCAGAGACTAATTGAGGCACACCACTTCCTGGTTTTATAGTCCCTTTCCCTGCCTCCAGCGGGGGCAGCAGTGAGAATGGGAATTTTGTAAAAACATGAATATCTCTGTCATATTTCATCGACGGGAAAAATCCTCAGCACACATACGGCGGAGGGGGGCTCTGAGCGAGGTGGCCAAAAATGACGGGCGTGGGTGGCGGCATTCTCTCGGAAATCGCAGCACAGATCGCCAAAACCGGTCAAGAACAGAATTTTAGCAATATAGATTTGTGTTCTTTATCATTGTACCGCTGCTGACAAATTCATTTCACTTGCACTTTATGTGTAATTGTACCGTATTGTGTTGTATTGTATCGTATTGTATTGTGAAGCAGTGTGACTATTCTCATGGGGTAGTTGCGTTTTTTAATGGAAAGTCACTCATTGTCTGAACTGTCAGAAAATTAATATTATTAATTTAATTAATTTAGTATTAAGCAGTGGAATTAGTCCAAATAATGCCTAGAGTAATATAATATGGTAAATTCCATTAGAGCTAAATATACAAAAGATATTTTGCAAATTATGACCCTGCACTAAGATGTAAGTTGTAAGATGTAACTCAATGGTTTGTTTTCTGAAGAATTTTGATTTGTATAATTAGTTTGTACTTTTGGTGCTGATCAGAAAATGTTATTCTTCTACTTTTAACTTGGTATATTTCTCATTTATCCTTGTTTGCAGAAGATATCGATCAGAATGCTTGCCAGCAATTGGCAACAATGCTGGCAAGCGCGAGAGTAACCAATGGTACCTGGGTTACATTTGTGTAAGTCTGGAAGTGATCCGTTCAATCATTTGCAGGTATTCTGTCCCTTAATCTTAAACTGTGTCCCTTTCATTCTGCAATGTTGTCATCCACATTTAGCCAAATGGGAGGATTCAATGTTCATGCTGTTGGTTTGTTAAATACCATATAACCATATAACCATATAACAATCACAGCACGGAAACAGGCCATCTCGGCCCTACAAGTCCATGCCGAACAATTTTTTTTTCCCCTTAGTCCCACCTGCCTGCACTCGTACCATAACCCTCCATTCCCTTCTCATCCATATGCCTATCCAATTTATTTTTAAATGATACCAATGAACCTGCCTCCACCACTTCCACTGGGAGCTCATTCCACACCGCCACCACTCTCTGCGTAAAGAAGTTCCCCCTCATATTACCCCTAAACTTCTGTCCCTTAATTCTGAAGTCATGTCCTCTTGTTTGAATCTTCCCTATTCTCAAAGGGAAAAGCTTGTCCACATCAACTCTGTCTATCCCTCTCATCATTTTAAAGACCTCTATCAGGTCCCCCCTTAACCTTCTGCGCTCCAGAGAATAAAGACCTAACTTATTCAACCTATCTCTGTAACTTAGTTGTTGAAACCCAGGCAACATTCTAGTAAATCTCCTCTGTACTCTCTCTATTTTGTTGACATCCTTCCTATAATTGGGCGACCAAAATTGTACACCATACTCCAGATTTGGTCTCACCAATGCCTTGTACAATTTTAACATTACATCCCAGCTTCTATACTCAATGCTCTGATTTATAAAGGCTAGCATACCAAAAGCTTTCTTTACCACCCTATCTATATGAGATTCCACCTTCAAGGAACTATGCACGGTTATACCCAGATCCCTCTGTTCAACTGTATTCTTCAATTCCCTACCATTTACCATGTACGTCCTATTTTGATTTGTCCTGCCAAGGTGTAGCACCTCACATTTATCAGCATTAAACTCCATCTGCCATCTTTCAGCCCATTTTTCCAAATGGCCTAAAACACTCTGTAGACTTTGAAAATCCTCTTCATTATCCACAACACCTCCTATCTTGGTATCATCTGCATACTTACTAATCCAATTTACCACACCTTCATCCAGATCATTGATGTACATGACAAACAACAAAGGACCCAACACAGATCCCTCAGGCACCCCACTAGTCACCTGCCTCCAACCCGATAAACAGCCATCCACCATTACCCTCTGGCTTCTCCCATTCAGCCACTGTTGAATCCATCTTGCTATTCCTGCATTTATACCCAACAGTTGAACCTTCTTAACCAACCTTCCATGAGGAACCTTGTCAAAGGCCATATAGACAACATCCACTGCTTTACCCTCGTCAATTTCCCTAGTAACCTCTTCAAAAAATTCAAGAAGATTAGTCAAACATGACCTTCCAGGCACAAATCCATGTTGACTGTTCCTAATCAGACCCTGTTTATCTAGATGCTTATATATATTGTCTCTAAGTATCTTTTCCATTAATTTGCCCACCACTGAAGTCAAACTAACAGGTCTATAATTGCTAGGTTTACTCTTAGAACCCTTTTTAAACAATGGAACAACATGCGCAGTACGCCAATCCTCGGGGACTATTCCCGTTTCTAATGACATTTGAAATATTTCTGTCATAGCCCCGGCTATTTCTACACTAACTTCCCTCAATGTCCTTGGGAATATCCTGTCAGGACCTGGAGACTTATCCACTTTTATATTTTTCAAAAGTGTCAGTACTTCTTTTACTTTGAACCTCATAGTATCCATAGCTACTCTACTAGTTTCCCTTACCTCACATAATTCAATATCCAAATACCCAAGTGGAATATAAGGTGTTCTTCCACTTTTGAGTGTGGCCTCACTCTTATTTATGGAGGTGGCTTCGGATTGGAGGGTCAGTCAAAGAAGAGGGAGTTCAAAGAGCCTCGCAACCAGGACATCTGGTGGGCCTTGGTCGACTGAGCGCAAGTATTTGTCTGATCTGCACTTGTTGTTGCCGATGGTAGGAGACTGCATCGGGAGGCTGGGTGTGGTGGATGGTGTTGGAGGACGTGCATATGAGCCCCTGCCTCAATAGACAATAGACAATTGGAAAAATGTTCTCAATGCTGGGCGAGTCCAGAACCAGGGGCCACAATCTTAGAATAAAGGGGAAGCCATTTAAGACTGAGGTGAGAAAATAACGTTTTCACACAGAGTTGTGAATTTGTGGAAATCCCTGCCACAGAGGGTAGTGGAGGCCCAGTCACTGGATGGATTTAAGAGAGAATTAGATAGAGCTCTAGGGGCTAGTGGAATCAAGGGTTATGGGTAGGTATGTTACAATACTTACCTTCAGCAGCGCTGCAGTTCTGCCACTGGGCATGTGCGCGACTTTGGCGCCATTGAGGGGAGGGGCAGGATTAAAATGCCGTTTTCTCCTGCCTGTCGGAGTCGAACTTTCTTAGGCTGCTAAGCTGCTGCAGAGAAATAATTCCGACTGCCGTTCTCGGAAGTTTTTAAAAAAAACCAGCTGGACAATTTAATCGCTGGAGTAAAATAAAAATCTACTTCTAAAGCCGTCAACGCCGACAATGGGACGAATCTCACGTAGGGGACAAAACATAAGGTAAGTCGTCTATTTTACATATAAACTTGATTCTTAGGATAACTTTAACCCAAATTCTATTTGCGAAAATGTGATTATGGCCCCATACGAACCGACAGTGTTTTTCTGGCGATATGGGGTTCAAATTCACCGCAACTGCAACGTTCCAAACGATCACGTTCCACAAAATCTCACTCGCAAGATGATTTAAATGCCCATTAATTTACGGAAATTAAAGACTAAATTCCTTCCATTTGGCCTATAAATTCATGACAATGAGATTTAAAAATCATGTTATATTGTGAATTCTTGTATGAATCTTATTTGGACAATTAGGCTATTTAAAAATGTTAACCTTTTCTTAAGAAATTGATAAGATATTTAGATCTAGTAATTGAATTTAGATGAAACTGATGAATATGAATTTCTTGGTGGGTATTTACTATATGTTTTAGCGTTTAACTTAATCATTTCTACCTTTTTTTTACTAAAACTGCAAATAATAACGTTTCTGTTAATGCTGTTCAGTGTTTTTTTTTAATTTACATTATAAACAGATGTCTCCAAAGAAGAAATGCAAAATTGTCAATCCAAAAGCCCAGACAGGCATAGCTAGAGTTCAACTTGAAGTGAATTTCTTTGTCATGCCCGAGTCTAAGAGGGATCTTAAAAATGGACACATCTTGTACTTGTATACAAAATTTGGAAAAAGTCTGTCTGAAACAGAGAAATCGCTGAGATCACATTTCTCTTTGTCGGATGCAGAAGGCTATTCATTTGGTGCTGTTAAGTTAAGAGTGAAGACTCTCGTTTACCGGACTTTGCTTAAGTTTAAAAACCTTACCAATCCCAAGGAAATTGGAGCATTTATGAAAATTTGTGATGAAACTTTTAAACTTCCAGAAGGCAGTCAACACATTTCTTTAGATGACATTCCACTGCCTGGTGCTCAAGATACTGAATCCTTGACATTAGCTGAAAGCCAAGTGCCCATATTTCAAGACACTGAGGATATGGGCGATGACATCCTCCACTGAATCTAGCAACGCCAACGACAGCTGCTGCCTCACCTGAACCAATGCCATCGACATCTAGTGTTTCAACAAGATGTAGCAGAGAATTTCTAAGTCTTTCACCAAGGAAACAAAAATTGAAGAAAAGACTTTCTGTCCGAATCCAGGGCTGCTCTTGCAATAAAGATCAGTGAACTTAGGGCACGGTTGAAAACTCCCAAACGTGTAGTTAATCAAGCCTTAAAGAGAAAGCAAAACCAAATAGATTTAGAGGACAGAAAGATTCAGGAACTCAAAACCAAATTGCGTGGGAAAACTTTTGCACAAGAGCTTGCTGAAACCAAGGCAGAGCTTTTGAGACTTAAAAAAGCACACAGACAATTGCTGATGTTTCATGGCAGTAAGAAAAAGAGGAAAACTGTTTCAATTCACAAGTACAGAAAAGTTCATGAAAATTTAAAGGACAGGGAAGAGGATGTGAGACGCCTCGAATTTGACAATCTTGTCCTCAAAGAAACAATCGAAACTCTGCAGGCTGCCAGTATTGTCAAGTCAATGGTGGGCCAGAAATCTTACTCCTCAACAACAAGGATGCATGTGTTTGACTGTATTGTAAACAAAACTCACACAGCAAACATTCCAATCCTGATAAGCCAGTTCTACAAGCAGAGTGGACTTCATCTGGATCATGTTCCTCAACGCAGTGCAGTTTAAGTTATGGCCTAAGAATTGGGAGCTATTGCTGAGTTGCAAACAGCAGAGATGATCCTAGCAACAAAGGGTTTTGATGCAACCACCCAGGAAGAGATCCACATTAACAGTGTACACTTCAACACTACAGACAAATGCCTCTCTGCAGCAGTCGATGAATTGGCTGGTGGGACTGCTGGGGACTATGTACAACATATTTGCGAAACAAGTGACAATTTGTGTAAAACCTATTTAAATGAGCAAGCAAATTTTCAAGATACCAGACAAAAGATATTCAACAACATTTCAAACACAATGAGTGACAGGTGTGCAGCTAATCATATAACCATATAACAATTACAGCACGGAAACAGGCCATCTCGGCCCTTCTAGTCCGTGCCGAACACGTATTCTCCCCTAGTCCCATCTACCTGCACTCAGACCATAACCCCTCCATTCCTTTCCTGTCCATATAACTATCCAATTTATTTTTAAATGATGCTGCTATTAGAATTGTGAGTAGTGAGTGGGGTAAATCTTTGAACAGGTTCTACTGCCACTTGCATCCTCTTGACTCCATTGCTACATCAGTTTGCTTAGCCCTCAAAATGCAGAAACAATCCAGAGGACAATTCTTGTTTGGGAAAGACTGTCTAGCAGTAAATGCCATACTGCAGATGAACAAACTTCGGTACAAAAACGGAAAAGGGACCCAGAAGGATTTGTCGCGTTTTTAGATGACAGGAACATCCCCCGAGATGTCCTCCCACAGTACCGTGGCAACAGATTGCACATACTGTTTCATATTAGTGGCAAGCTCACAGAACATTATGATGACTTTGTTGCCCTGCTGAATAGCGGAATATCCTGTGGGGGGTTGAAAAGCGCCATCCTCCATGACTTCACCCAGGCTGAAGCAAAAGTAGAACCTCAGATATTAGGCTTACTTGGCAAATATCTGACTGGGCCTTGGATGAAGCGCTTCACATTAAGCCAGAATCAGATCAACCATGTTGATGGCACCAAAGTGGTTAAAGTGGTGATTGCTGCTCTGAAGCCACAGAAAATCCAGAGAATCTGATGTTGGTAAGGGAAGATTTCTTCGGTGAGGAGGTACATCTTGACGCCACATTGACAAAACTTTGGGAGCTACCAGTACATCCACAGTTCAGTTTATAGATGAGGAGCTGTCTTCAAGCTGTCATCACTGTGTTGGAGAGGCAGTATAGTAAATACTTTGAACCTGATGTAACTGAGAAACTGAAGTAGGAGACTGCATCAGCAAGATCACACAACATCGATGCGGAGGAGATAATGGGGATGTTTAGCTCATCGAAACAGAAATCTCCCAATGCCACCATGTGTTATTTTTCATGTAGGATGCGAGCCTGCAAGAATAAAACAGTCAACCTTGATCATCTCGAGGAGTATCGTTGGGAGGAGGTGACATGGGGGAGAGTGCAGAGGAACAGACGGAAGAAAAAACTGAAGGAATTGAGAGCAGAAATAATCAAGCGACAGAAAGGCAAGGAGCATGTTCGGGACACGAAAGAGGAAAAAACTAGGAAAACATTTGAAAGAGACGGATTTAAACAGCATTCGCAAAGATTATCCGAATTTGTACTACTCCAAATGTGATGTCGACAGGACATTGTTAATGGAAAAGTATTGGGCAGAAAGGCATGTCATGCATGGTTTGAAGAGCAAAAACCTGTAGTTTACAATGCCAAAATTGAAAAGTTGAGGAAAAACAAGGTGTACAGAGTTGCTTATTGGTTGCAATCTGAGTAGTATGATGATGCTACTGATTATGTTATGCCAATGTACCAGCTAGCAACTGATCTTCTCCATAAAGACTTGGTCTATTGCTAGATATTGTAAATTATTTACCTATCTATAACAGATTACAGCATATAATACAATAATATTAAAGTTCTGATCTTGAGAATATCACATTTTTGAATTTTCAATGCAGTCTGGTTGTTTATTACTATTTCTGTCACAACGGCCAATTTTGTAATTAGCTACAATTAAGTAACTAACTAATTATCTGCTTTAATTTCAGGTCATCCAAGTAAGATTGTTTCATATTTGTTTCAGAATGCTTCAATCTATAATAACTGAAAATTTCATTCAGTTCTGTTAATTTTTAAGGAAGTAATGGGCTTTTGACTGTCCTCGATCACAGCTTTTGTGTTAAGTCAATGGAAAACCAATAGGGAACAAGATGCTCATTTCCGAGTATGAAAATGGCCATAACTTTTTTAATACTGAAGATATGAAAGTGATTTAGGTGTTAAATTAAACTTCTTTTAATGCTTTATCTGATGGAATAAATTGCAGACTTGATTTTTAAAATCTCAATGTTTTGTAACATTACTAGTATATGGACGGGAAAGGACTGGAGGGTTATGGTCTGAGTGCAGGTAGATGGGACTAGGTGAGAGTAAGTGTTCGGCACAGACAAGAAGGGCCGAGATGGCCTGTTTCCGTGCTGTAATTGTCATATAGTTATATATCTCCCTGACAACGGCAGTGCCCAAGAATAAAGATAGGAAGAGTGTGAACTTTTTTTTCCGCCTTCCATCACAGTGAGGAATGTGGAGGAGTCACTGTGGTGGATGTTTATGTTAAAATGTATTTTGTGTGGCTTGTTGCTTTATATTCGTATGACTGCATGGCAAATCAAATTCATCGTATGTTGCAAAACATACTTGGCTTCTTCTGTGTTCTTATGCTATATAGTGGCTCGCCACTGCTCAACACATCGTTGCACTATTGGAGTGTGAAGTTGAAGGTCTGCAGTAGTACATGGATTATCCAGCAATGGGCATGGCAGTAGGTGTTGCATTGTCTGGGTCTGTGTACCATAGTCACAGGTTGCTGTACCCTCAATGTAGCCCCGTTTGTGCATTGTCACCCTTGACCGCCCGACCCCAGTTTGCAGTCGGTTCAGACATCTTCCGTACTTGGCTAGTAAAGTACGATTATGATTAGGCCATTCGGCCCATCTAGTCTGCCTCACCATTCAATCATGACTGATCTATCTCTCCCTCTCAACCCCATTTTCCTGCCTTCTCCCGATAACCCCTGACACCCATACTAATCAGGAACCTGACAATCTCCGCTTTAAAAGGCGTGGCACGGTGGTGCAGCGGTAGAATTGCTGCCTCACAGCGCCAGAGTCCCGGGCTCCATCCTGACTACGGGTGCTCTCTGTATGGAGTTTGTACATTCTCCCCGTGACCTACGTGGGTTTTCACTGGGTGCTCCGGTTTCCTCCCGCATTCCAAAGACGTGCAGGCTTATAGGTTAATTGACTTCTGTATAAATGTCCCTAATGTGTGTAGGATGGAGCTAGTGTATGGGGTGATCACTGGTCAGCGAGGACTCGTTGGGCCGAAGGGCCTGTCTCCGCACAGTATCTCTAAAATCTAAACAATACCCGGTGACTTGGCCTTCACTGCCGTCTGTGGTAATGAATTCCACAGATTCACCATCCTCCGGCTAAAGAAATTCCTCCTCATCTCCTTTCTAAAGGCATGAGTGGGAAAGGCAGAGAGGGTTAGGGGCCAGGCGCGGGCATGTTGGACTAGCCTCGATAGGCATGGCTGTGTGTTTCTGTGCTGTGGGATTGACGGGGTTCAACAGGGTAGTAGTTTGATACTTCAGCCTGCAGCAACCCAGGAGAACTATGTTCCCGATGCTTCATTAGTTTGTTGTTCTGCAGATCGACCAGGAGGCGATAAAACCCCCGTTCACTCGCAGCCACCAGAGCAAACAGTGTACATACGGTGATGACAAACGCAATAAATGCAATATCTAGTACAGAACAGTGCAAGCTTTCTGTGTTGCAGAAAGCCCGGGGTAGCACGGAGAAAAGGGCCGAAGGGCATGTCTCCGGGCAAGGCAACTATCGACACTGTCTCTGTGGAGTAATTGCTCAGGTGTGTTTAATTGCCTCCTTAATGCAGATAAAAGAGGGCTCTCAGCCTCTCGACTTTCCTCCAGTCTTTCCTGCACCTTTGGAATATTTTATTGTTGTTTATCAGCGAGGACCAAAGTTGTGCCAATGAAAGTCAAAGAAGCCATTATGAGACTGATGAAACACGAATAAAACTGTTAGAGATATCAGCCAAACATTAGGCTTAACAAATCAACCGTTTGGAACATCATTAAGAAGAAAGAGAGCACTGGTGAGCTTACTAATCACAGTGGGACTAGCAGGCCAAGGAAGACCTCCACAGCTGATGACAGAAGAATTCTCCCTATAATAAAGAAATATCCCCAAACACCTGCCCGACAGATCAGAAACAATTCAGGAGGCAGGAGTGGATTTACCAATGACGACTGTCTGCAGAAGACTTCATGAATAGAAATACAGAGGCTACACTGCAAGATGCAAATCACACACAAAAATAGGATGACCAGGTTACAGTTTACTAAGAAGTTCTTAGAGCAACTACAGTTCTGGAAAAAGGGTCTTGTGGACAGATGAGACAAAGATTAAATTATTTCAGAGTGATGACAAGAGTAAAGTATAGAGGAGAGAAGGAACTGCCCAAGATCCAAAGCATACCACCTCATCTGTGGAACATGGTGGTGGGGGTATTATGGCCTGGGCATGTATGGCTGCTGGAGGTACTGGCTCACTTCTCTTCATTGATGATACAACTGCTGATTGTAGTAGCATAATGAATTCTAAAGTGTACAGACAAATCCTATCTGCTCAAGTTCAAACAAATGCCTCAAAACCCATTGGCCGGCGGTTTCTGCTACAGCAAGACAATGATCCCAAACATGTTGCTAAAGTAACAAAGGAGTTTTTCAAAGCAAAACATGGACAATTCTTGAGTGTCCAAGTCAATCACCCGATCTGAACCTCCAAAACAAGCATTAGCTAAAGATGGTTGCAATACAGGCCTGGCACAGCATCACCAGAGAATACTCCCAGCAACTGGTGATGTCCATGAATCGCAGACTTCAAGCAGTCACTGCATGCAAAGGATATTGAATAAAATACTAAACTTAAAATAAAATACTACTTTCATTTACATGACATTGCTGTTTCAAAACATTATGGTGTCCTGAAATGGGGGGACTATGTATTAACACTGCTGTAATTTCTACATGATGAAACCAAAATGTATTAAAATGGCCTTTATTAAAATCTGACAATGTGCACTTTAACCACGTGTGAGTTTTTCTATTTCAAATCTCAAATTGTGGCGTACAGAGGCAAACAAATAAATGATGGGTCTTTGTCCCAAACATTATGGAGGGCCCTGTATTTCATTGTAGTACAACTTGGCTCCTGCAGGTTAACGAGCAACTGCAGCCAGAGCCTTGCGGACGTCCAAGGGCAGAGAGCGAGGGGGATCCTACAGTTCGGAGTTGAGGGGTAATTGCCGGGGGATGGAAAGCGGTGACTCTGGATTAATCCTGACACCTTTCGCCAGCGAGAAGAAGACAGCGGAATGACGAAGAGATGGCCTACGGGGGGGCTGTCAACAACTGGTCAACTGGACCTTGCAGCCCATCCCAAGAATGGACATAGCATGCATTCTCGACAGGGCCAAGGAGGGCTTTTATTAAGAACAATGACGTGAGGGGCAGGGCAATGTGTGATTGATCTGACCCCCTATCCGTCAGCTACAAAGGTCAGCGATTGGTCCATCATGTCACTGGCCGGGCCCACAAGCACTCCAGTACCAATCAACATCCTTGTGAATCTTTCGCCACACACTGCTTCTAACAATAAATGCTTCTTGTAGTTGGTCTGTGACCAGAATAGCAGCACACACACATAACACTCCCTCCCAAGTATTGACACACACATACACACCAATATCTTTTGTACATCAGCTCCAACATGATGTCCCTACTAACTCTTGTACTCAATGCTCTGACTGATGAAGGCGAGCATGTTTGACAAACTGCTGCTTCTGTTTGTCTATCTGTGTTATCACTTTCAGAGAATTATGCACTCATACTATTCTCTCGCCCCCTCTTTTTCTCTCAATACGTTTGTGGACAGCAGCAGCAGCAGCAGCAGCAGCAGCAGCAAAATTGGTGATATACAGGATTTTAAAAGCAACTGACTCTCTAAAATTGCAGCAGGGTCCACATCAATTGGAAATGCGGGCCAAGGAATGACAGATTGAATTTAACTTGGACAAGTGCAAAGTGGCAAGTTAAAAAAGTTTACAGGACCATCAGTGATGATGTCACTGCCACTCACAGTCCACGAATCACAAGCTGCTGCGGGCAACAATTACACCACAATGGCAGGTTGCCAACGGTAACCGCAGCAGGAGAGGTTGACAGAGAGGGAGAGAGAGAGGATACAGTGGGAGAGAGAGATATAGCGATAGAGAGAGATCGAGAGAGAGGGAGAGATATTGAGCTAGAGATAGAGATAAAGAGGGAGAGAGAGAGGGAAAGAGAGAGAGATAGAGAGAGGGGAGCGATAGAGAATATATACATAGAGGGAGACAGAAAAGGGGAGAGAGAGATAGAGAGACGGAGAGAGACGGATAGAGAGATAGAGAGGGGAGAAATAGAAAATATATAGAGATATAGAGAGAGATATATAGAGTTAGAGAGATAGATAGAGATAGAGAGAAAGACAGTGAGATAGATAGATAGATAGATAGATAGATAGATAGATAGATAGATAGATAGATAGATAGATAGATAGATAGATAGATAGATAGATAGATAGATAGATAGATAGATAGATAGATAGATAGTTACACAGAAAAGCTGGAGAAACTCAGCGGGTGCAGCAGCATCTATGGAGCGAAGGAAATAGGCAACGTTTCGGGCCGAAACCCTTCTTCAGACGATAGATGGATAGATAGATAGATAGATAGATAGATAGATAGATAGATAGATAGATAGATAGATAGATAGATAGATAGATAGATAGATAGATAGATAGATAGATATAACGAGAGAGATAGAGAAAGATAGAGAAAGGTAGATATATATATATATACATATATACAGAGAGAGAGAGCCTGTATTTCATCGGCGAGGTAGGGACCATGTTCCATGTGTATATGGAGTGTGTGAGGTTGCTGCCCCTGTACCAATGTCTGAAGGGGCTGCTCCTCAAGTTCTGATTACATTTTAGCCCCGTGATCCTGGTGTTTAGGCACAAGGTAGGGAGTGGGGAGGGCCGGCCTCAGCCCCGCCCTCTCCCCTCAGCCCCGCCCTCTCCCATCAGCCCCGCCCTCTACCCTCTACCCTCGGCCCTGCCCTCTCCCTTCGGTCCCGCCCTCTCCCCTCAGCCCCGCCCTCTCTACTCAGCCCCACCCGTTCCCCTCGGCCCCGCCCTCTCTCCTCAGCCCCGCCCTCTCCCCTCAGCTCCGCCCTCTCCCCTCGACCCCGCCATGCCACGCCTCCTGTGGGGGCTATGGGTTAGTGGTGCAATATTGCATTGTGGAACGGGTTGTGTTGGGGGACCAGGCCTCCCGTGTGACAGGGATCCAATGGGGAGTATATCCAACGGGTCTGCACTTGGTCTAGTTATTCTTATTTTTTTGTTATTTTGGGCGAAGTTCACCCCTTCTGTCTCACTTTTACTTTTGTTACTATCTTCATTTTTTTGCTATTGTTTTGGGCGATGTTTTGATTGTGTTTTTCAGCGAGTCGAGCAAGCTGCTGACCTTAACTGGGCTGGTGAGCACCTGGATCAGGATGGTGTGCAGGTAGAAATTAGTTTATCTTGGGCATAGGCACTGTGTGTGGGCCGAAGGGCCGGCTCCTGTGTACTGCTCTGGGTTGTGTTTTGTTTTGTAAACGGTGCAGGAGGAGGCATTCGGCCCTTCGAGCCAGCACCGCCATTCATTGTGATCATGGGGGGTGGGGTGGGATTGTTAGCGCGCATTCCAGGTGGGGCAAGAGGAAGAGAGAGAGGGGCAGGGGTTGCGAAGATAAATCCTATCTAGCTGATTTAATTTAATAAATTTTGTTCGTGGCTTTGATAGCAATTGATTTTTATGATTTTATGCTGCATTTAACTACAGTTCCAATGTCTGTGAAAAATATGGTTGAGAAATGATTACTTATAACTTAGATAATTAGTAGAGAGATCTGTGAGTAAATTGAGCTGTTAAAGAAAAAGAGTGGTATCAATCTGAAACCAAAGGATGCTTGCTACACAATAGACTGTTTAGCAAATAGGAGAGAGAGAGAGAGAGAGAGAGAGAGTCCATCCATCCTCATTCCTGATCTAATCAAGAGTTTGGGTTGTTACGAACGAGTATGCTGCTTGAATCATAACACTAGTGAAAGTTTGCACCTTAAGAGGTAATTGCTGGACTTAGACTTGGGCTTAGTTCCTCCCACACTGTTGAGCAAACTTTCGCCATTCTGTTTGGTTATGTTCAACGTCTTCCGCCCTCAATAGGTTAGCATCCCGGGTTTCCAAAATCTTCTGGAATTTTCGCCTCCATGTGAGTTTTGGTCGGCCTCTATTCCTTCTTCGGTCAGCTTGCCATATCATTGCTATCTTAGGTGCACGTTCTGGTGACATTCTGAGTACATGCCCTACAGATTTTATCCTGCGTCCCTCTATGTCCTAGCTGAGAGGTTTTGTTGCAGTATCCCAGTAGACAAATGCATTCTCGGGTGGCTTTCCTTTGAGAACCACCAACTTACAAGAGATACAGCTGTATCAATAGCTGAAATGAAGTATGGAAAATCAGTGATGGCATTGCCAGCACAAATATTGACTGTGAATTAATTAATTAAAATGTTAAAATTATTAGAAATATGTATGTTTTTGTCTTTGCAGCGGAAAGGAGGAAATGAATGAATCAAAAACAAGTAGAATATTGAAAATCATAAACTTGGTGGGTAGTAATATAGATGCACAAATTGTTTTAACATCAATCAATTTGAATAACATTCATATCAATTTCTAAACTGGTTTTCAGTGAATGTATACGTAGTTTATTAATTCTAAACTAATGCTATCTATAGTATAACGCGGGTAAAGTTGACAAGATACAGGAATAGAATTGGGCTATTTGGCCCATTGGGTCCACTGCCATTCAATCATGACTGATCACTGCCTCCTAATCCCATTTTCCTGCCTTCTCCCCATCTCTCTTGACACAACAATGAGGGGGGGGATCTCATTGAAACTTACAGAATAATGAAAGGCATAGAGAGAGTGAAAGTGGAAAGGATTGGTGACCCAATTATCTCTATTCGGTATCAACTGATGTGTCAAACAAGACTCTAAACTGAGGTTTAATTTAGTTTATTACAACAATCATTGAGGGTGTGAGACGTGAGATGGCCAAGATAGACCGGCAATTGATTCTTAAAGGGTTGACGGTGGATATGCAATGGAAGGCATTTAATGACTGCATGGATGAACTTCAACAATTGTTCATCCCAGGTTGGCAAAAGAATAAATCAGGGAAGGTAGTGCATCCGTGGATAACAAGGGAAATCAGGGATAGTATCACAGCAAAAGATGAAGCATACAGATTAGCCAGAAAAGCATCCTACCAGGAGGTAAATCGAATGCATTAATGGCCGATAAATCCCCAGGGCTAGATAAGTTGCATCCCAGAGTAGCTCCAGAGATAGTGGATGCAGTAGTGATAATTTTTCAAAACTCTTTAGATTCTGTAGTAGTTCCTGAGGATTGGAGGGTAGCTAATCTAACCCTACTTTTTAAAAAGGGAGGGAGGGAGAAAACGGGGAATTACAAACCAGTCAGTCTAACATCGGTGGTGGGGGAAATTCTGGAGTCAGTTATTAAAGATGGGATAGCAGCACATTTGGAAAGTGGTGAATTCAGTGGACAAAGTCAGCATGGATTTATGAAAGGTAAATCATATCTGACGAATCTTAGAGAATTTTTTGAGGATGTAACTAGTAGAGTGGATAAGGGAGAACCAGTGGATGTGTTATATCTGGACTTTCAGAAGGCTTTCGACAAGGTCCCACATAAGAGATTTGTATGCAAATATAAGCACATGGTATTGGGGGTTCACTGTTGATGTGGATAGAGAACTGGCTGGCAGACAGGAAGCAAAGAGCAGGAGTAAACGGGTCCTTTTCAGAATGGCAGGCTGTGACTAGTGAGGTACTGCACGGCTCAGTGCTGGGACCCCAGCTATTTACAATATATATTAATGATCTGGATGAGGGAATTAAATGCAACATCTCCAAGTTTGTGGATGACACGCAGCTGGGGAGTAGTGTTAGCTGTGAGGAGGATGCTAGGAGACTTGGTGACTTGGGTGGGTGAGTGCTTGGGTGAGTGGGTAAATGCATGGCTGATGCAGTATAATGTGGTTAAATGTGAGGTTATCCACTTTGGTGGCAAAAACAGGAAAGTAAACTATTACCTGAATGGTAGCCGATTAGGGGAGATGCAACGAGACCTGGGTGTCATGGTACACTAGTCATTGAAAGTAGGCATGCAGGTACAGCAGGCAGTGAAGCAAGGGAATGGTATGTTTGCATTCATAGCAAAAGGATTTGAGTATAGGTGCAGGGAGGTTCTACTGCAGTTGTACAGGGTCTTGGTGAGACCACACCTGGAGTATTGCGTACGGTTTTGGTCTCCTAACTTGAGGAAATACATTCTTGCCATAGAGGGAGTACTGAGAAGGTTCACCAGACACTGAATCCTGGGATGGCAGGACTTTCATATAAAGAAAGACTGGGTAGTCTTGGCTTGTACTCGCTAAAGTTAAGAAAATTGAGGCAGGATCTCATAGAAACTTAAAGAATTCTTAAAGGGTTGGACAGGCTAGATGCAGGAAGATTATTCCCGATGTTGGGGAAGTCCAGAACAAGGGGTCACAGTTTAAGGATAAGAGGGAAGTCTTTTAGGACCGAGATGAGAAAATATATTTTTACACAGAGAGTGGTGAATCTGTGGAATTCTCTGCCACAGAAGGTAGTTGAGGCCAGATTATTTGCCATATTTAATTTGGCCCTTGTGGCTAAAGGGATAAGGGGATATAGAGAGAAGGCAGGTATGGGATACTGAGTTGAATGATCAGCCATGATCATATTGAATGGCGGTGCAGGGTCGAAGGGCTGAATGGCCAAATTCTGCACCTATTTTCTATGTTTCTATGATGAACATCTGGTGAGAACAGAGCTGCACATAATTTAATTGCTAGGCAGTATAGCCTTGCGAAGATAAGGTGGCTGGGAACGGCCATTTTGCAAAGGAACCGTATGATGAGAATGAAAATGTTGATAATGAACGAAGATGCATTTTGTTTATACAGCATTGGATGAGTAACAACTCAAAATGATTGACTTTAGAATTGTGAGAGTCTTGGGTTTGAACAAAGGCTTCCTTTAGGAGATTGAAGGAAAATTAGTGTAAAAGAAGGGCGGTCTGAGACATGGGCAGCGACAACCCGGGAACAACCATCACAAGAAGGAGAAACCTGAGTTCAAAACTCATAGAAGACAAACCCCCTTCCAACAGAGTGAATCTGTCCAATTCATTCATAGAGGCAATATCTGACTTTGTGACTTAGTTTAAGAAGTGATAAGTTGAAATAATAAAGTAAAGGAGATGTTATTAGAAGTCAAGAGTTTGCATGCATGTTTTAAGTTACTCGAGTGTTAATAAAGATTGTTGTAATAAACTGAATTAAACCTCAGTTTAGAGACTTGTTTGACACGTCAGTTGATACCCTATAGAGGTAATAGGGTCACCAATCCTTTCCACATTCACTCTATCCATGCCTTTCATTATTCTGTAAGTTTCAATGTGATGTCACCTCATCCTTCAAAACTCCAGCGAGCAGAGGCCTAGTACTGTTAAACGCTAATGTATTAACCCACTGATTCCTGAATCATTCTTGTAAACTTCCTCTGGACCTTCTCCAGAGCCAGCACATCCTTCCTCAGATATGGGGCCCAAATTTGCTCACAGTACTCCAAATGCAGGCTGACCCGTGCCTTATAGAGTTGCATATCTCCTTATAGAGCCTTATAGAGCCTCAGCATTACATGTCTTGCATAAAGGTTTATAGTTAAGTCTGCCGACTACCCTTTTTCACTTTTATTGAATAGGACTCCATTCCTTCCATTTCTCATTCTCACTGGCTTTTTGTTCTCTTGTAAACCTGTATTATTTCTTTAAGGAAAACTTTAAGGAATTATTTAACTTCTCTGCCATTCCCCATCTTTAATTCTCCTGTCTCTGCCTATAAGGGCCCACACCTGCCATATTTAGCATTTTCCTCCTGCAGTCCATTTTATGTTCTCACCATTCGAGGCATGGAAACTGGCCTTTCGGCCCACCTTATACTTGCCAAGCAAGATTTTTTCTAGTCCCATTTGCTCACATTTGGCCCATATCTCTTCAAATCGTTCCTATCCACATGTGCCTGTCCAAGTGTTTTTTGAATGCTGTTATAGTACATGTTTTAACTATCTACTCTGGCAGCTCCTTCTATATACACACCACCCTGTGGAAATGGTTGACCCTCAAGTTCCTCTTGAATATTGCACCTCACCTTAAATCTATGTCCCCTGGTTCTTGATTTCCCCTACTCTGGGTAAAAGGCTGTGCATTCATCCTCATGATTTTGTACACCTTGTCTTATATTCCATCTGGCATTTCTTTATCAATGTATTGGTTCTCCTTTGAGTTCTAAATGCTCCCATTCTTCAGGTCAAAAACTATATCTGACAACTTATGTGCTTGTTAACACTCCCTTTAATTCCTCATGTCAGCCATGGATAATTCACTGTTTTTTGTTTGTTTTTGTGCATTCAAATACTTTTCTTTATTGTTCTTGATGTCAGATCAAAGGGAAGATTAATTGGCGGAAAAGAAAACCAAAAATAGTGCCTTTTGATGAAGCTCTCAGAATTGATGAACCAGGGGAAGGAATTCAACACATTGTTCAAGGTAAATAAATATCATTTTGCTCTGAGATATCCATAAAGAAACAGCAATTTATTGGGTACTGAACATAATACTTGAAATGAACTAGTCATCAAAAGGTGCATCATTTTGAAAGCCATTTTCTATGTTTCTCACATTTAATGATTCAATGGTATTTTATTGTTTCATGTACCTAGGTAGAGTGAAACTCATGTTTTGTGCACAGTTCAGTATCAATCTTGTTGTAAATGGGGCACACCCATACTGAAGTACAAGAGTGTGAGATTAGTAGATCACATTGAGGCACTACACAAGAGTCGCCATGTTTCCAGCAACATCTTGTGCCCTTCAAGTTCAGAGTTATTAAAAAATGTGAGAGCCTCAAATTGGCCATAAAGGCACATTGTCCAGGAGGTGGCAGTGGGTTGGAGTTGCAGGGGTCAGCCTGACCAGGCGATGTGTCGATGACCTCCACAGTTGTACCGCCACTCCGTGCTGATGCAGGCTGCTTCTGATCCACACGCATGGCCATTTGGAATGTCGCCTGATCTAATTGGAATCTGGAATGGGGAAGGATGGAGAGAGAGGGAAACCAAGGGTTATTTGTAGTCAATATTCATACCGCTACTCAAGTGAAATGTGTGGTGCTGTTCCTTCAATTCGTGCTGGGCTTGACTCTGACATTGGAGGAGGCCCAGACCAAAAAGGTCAGTATGGGAATGGGGGGGGGAATTAAAGTCTTTAGCAATTGGGAGATCAGGTAGGTTTAGGTAGACTGAGCAGAGTCGAGGATTGAACCTGGGTCTCTGGCGTTGTGGGACAGCAACTCTACCATCTGTGCCACTGTGCCTCCCTTCTCTGCATGGAAACCCAATCATAGATTAGCCAACTAGTTTGCAGAGCCGTTACATTTAGTGTCCCAAGGCTGAAGCAGTGTGACTATTCTCATGGGTAGTTGCGTTTTTGAATGGAAAGTCATTCATTGTCTGAACTATCAAAAAAATATTATTATCTAATATTAATTTAATTAATTTAGTATTAAGAAATGGAATTAGTCCAAATAATGCCTAGAATATTTCTCATTTATCCTTGTTTGCAGAAAATATCGATCAGAATGCTATCAATAATACAACGCAGGTAAAGTTCACGCTCTAGGAGTAGAATTGGGCCATTTGGCCCATTGGGTCCACTGCCATTCAATCATGGCTGATCTCTTCCTCCTAATCCCATTTTCCTGCCTTCTCCCCATCTCCCTTGACACCCGTTCTAATCAAGAATTTGTCTATCTCCGCCTTAAAAATATCCACTGACTTGGCCTCCACAGCCCTCTGTGGCCAAGAATTGTACACATTAAATACCATCTGAATAAATCAATTCTTCCACCTCCTCTTTCTAAAAGAGCACCCTTTAAGTCCAAGGCTCTGACCTCTGGTCCAAGACTCTCCAACCAGAGGAAACATCTTATAGCCCCATTTGCTCACATTTGGCCCATATCTCTTCAAATCGTTCCTATCCACATGTGCCTGTCCAAGTGTTTTTTTAAATGCTGTTATAGTACATGTTTTAACTATCTACTCTGGCAGCTCCTTCTATATACGCACCACCCTGTGGAAATGGTTGACGTTAAAAGTTCCTCTTGAATATTGCACCTCACCTTAAATCTATGTCCCCTGGTTCTTGATTTCCCCTACACTGGGTAAAAGGCTGTGCATTCATCCTCATGATTTTGTACACCTTGTCTTATATTCCATCTGGCATTTCTTTATCAATGTATTGGTTCTCCTTTGAGTTCTAAATGCTCCCATTCTTCAGGTCAAAAACTGTATCTGACAACTTATGTGCTTGTTAACACTCCCTTTAATTCCTCATGTCAGCCATGGATAATTCACTGTTTTTTGTTTGTTTTTGTGCATTCAAATACTTTTCTTTATTGTTCTTGATGTCAGATCAAAGGGAAGATTAATTGGCGGAAAAGAAAACCAAAAATAGTGCCTTTTGACGAAGCTCTCGGAATTGATGAACCAGGGGAAGCAATTCAACACATTGTTCAAGGTAAATAAATATCATTTTGCTCTGAGATATCCATAAGGAAACAGCAATTTATTGGGAACTGAACATAATACTTGAAATGAACTATTCACCAAAAGGTGCATCATTTTGAAAGCCATTTTCTATGTTTCTCACATTTAATGATTCAATGGTATTTTATTGTTTCGTGTTCCTAGGTAGAGTGAAACTCATGTTTTGTGCACAGTTCAGTAACAATCTTGTTGTAAATGGGGCACAACTATACTGAAGTACAAGAGTGTGAGATTAGTAGATCACATTGAGGCACTACACAAGAGTCGCCATGTTTCCAGCGACATCTTGTGCCCTTCAAGTTCAGAGTTAATAAAAAATGTGAGATCCTCAAATTGGCCATAAAGGTACATTGTCCAGGAGGTGGCAGTGGGTTGGAGTTGCAGGGGTCAGCCTGACCAGGCGATGTGTCGATGACCTCCACAGTTGTACCGCCGCTCCGTGCTGATGCAGGCTGCATCTGATCCACACGCATGGCCATTTGGAATGGCGCCTGATATAATTGGAATCTGGAAGAGGGAGGGATGGAGAGAGAGGGAAACCAAGGGTTATTTGTAGTCAATATTCATACCGCTACTCAAGTGAAATGTGTGGTGCTGTTCCTTCAATTTGTGCTGGGCTTGACTCTGACATTGGACGAGGCCCAGACCAAAAAGGTCAGTATGGGAATGGGAGGGGTAATTAAAGTCTTTAGCAATTGGGAGATCAGGTAGGTTTAGGTAGACTGAGCAGAGTCGAGGATTGAACCTGGGTCTCTGGCGTTGTGGGACAGCAACTCTACCATCTGTGCCACTGTGCCTCCCTTCTCTGCATGGAAACCCAATCATTGATTAGCCAACTAGTTTGCAGAGCCGTTACATTTAGTGTCCCAAGGGTGAAGCAGTGTGACTATTCTCATGGGTAGTTGTGTTTTTGAATGGAAAGTCATTCATTGTCTGAACTATCAACAAAATATTATTATCTAATATTAATTTAGTATTAAGAAATGGAATTAGTCCAAATAATGCCTAGAATAATACAATATGGTAAATGCCATTAGAGCTAAATTACAAAATATATTTTGCAAACTATGACTTACATCTTAGTGCAGGGTCATAGTTTATAAGTTGATTGGAAAAACTCAATGGCTTTATTTTATGAAGAATTTTGATTTGGATAATTAGTTTTCACTTTTGGTGCAGATCAGAAAATGTTATTTGTCTACTTTTAACTTGGTATATTTCTCATTTATCCTTGTTTGCAGAAAATATCGATCAGCATGCTATCAATAATACAACGCAGGTAAAGTTCACGCTCTAGGAGTAGAATTGGGCCATTTGGCCCATTGGGTCCACTGCCATTCAATCATGGCTGATCTCTTCCTCCTAATCCCATTTTCCTGCCTTCTCCCCATCTCCCTTGACACCCGTTCTAATCAAGAATTTGTCTATCTCCGCCTTAAAAATATCCACTGACTTGGCCTCCACAGCCCTCTGTGGCCAAGAATTGTACACATTAAATACCATCTGAATAAATCAATTCTTCCACCTCCTCTTTCTAAAAGAGCACCCTTTAAGTCCAAGGCTCTGACCTCTGGTCCAAGACTCTCCAACCAGAGGAAACATCTTATAGCCTGGGACTGGATGTTAAGTATCCCGACAGGGTTTGGGAGGATGCTGCTAGCTAGAGACAGACAGATCAAAACCCTGGGAACAGGTGAACATAGAAACACTGTGAAAATGGTCACATGATGAACATCTGGTGAGAACAGAACTGCACGTAATTTAATTGCTGGGCAGTATAGCCTTGTGAAGATAAGTTGGCTGGGAACGGCCATTTTGCAAAGGAACTGTATGATCAGAATGAAAATTTTGATAAGGAACGAAGATGCGTTTTGTATATTCAGCCCTTGGATGAGTAAGAACTCAAAATGATTGACTTTAGAATTATGAGAGCCTTGGGTTTGACCAAAGGCTTCCTTTAGGAGATTGAAGGAAAGTTAGTATAAAAGAAGGGCTTTCATATCTGAGACATGGGCAGCGACAACCCGGGAACAACCATCACAAGAAGGAGGGACCCGAGTTCAAAGCTCAGAGGAGACAAACCCCGCTACCAACAGAGTGAATCTGTCCAATTCATTCATAGGGGCAATATCTGACTGTGATTTAGTTTAAGAAGTGATACGTTGAAATAGTAAAGGAGAAGTAATTAAAGTCAAGTGTTTGCATGCATGTTTTAAGTTACTCGAGTGTTAATAAAGATTGTTGTAATAAACTAAATTAAACCTCGGTTTAGAGACTTGTTTGACACGTCAGTTGATACCTTATATAGGTAATAGGGTCACCAATCCTTTCCACATTCACTCTATCTATGCCTTGTATAGGTGCCGATGGAATCGGTGCTTTCACTAGAATCTTCTCCAGATAGTAAGCTCCCGTCCCGGCTGAAAACGACGCGGGAAACGTGGTGGAAATAGCTGTGGAATCATAGTCATGCAGGACGCTAACAGGTCCTTCGGCCCATCTCGGCCATGCCGATACAGATGGCCTTCCAAGCTGGTCCCATTCACCCGCGTTTGACCCATATTTCTCCAAACCTCCCCTATCCTATTTACTGCCAGGGGTGGTGATGAAGGCAGAGACGATAATTGTGTTCAATAGGCTTTTAGATAGTTACAGGGTAGTGCGGGAAGATTTATGGGTCGTGTACAGGTAGATATGATCAATTTGAGTTGGCATCATGTTCGGCACAAACATTGTGGGCCAAAAGGCCCGTTCCGTTGCTATACTGTTCTCTCTTCTTTCTTTTAAAATCTTTTTATTGCTTTTTTTCCAAAAAAACCCCAAAATAAACCATAAAAAACAGAGCAAAAAGAATAATGATAAACATAACAATGGTATTGATACATAGGGATCAGGATTACATTAATAACAGGTATAACCTAATATGAGACCTGTGTCAAAATACACAATGAATATAGACCTCCCGATCTCTAAGTTAAATATGGTTAAATCTATAAAAGGAAACTTATAAATGTAAAAAAAACACAAAGATAGAAAGACATGTTGCTACCCAATTCTTTTTTAAACGCCTTTTACCTCTACCTGGTTGAGAAAGAATATGATGACATTAGCAATGTTAGATCAATTCTTAGCCCAAAGTGTACATTAGGCTGCGAGGATTAATTTCAAAGTTTAAATTATTTCAAACAGTGTTTTATCCGAACAACATCACGGACAGCTCAGTGTGGAGTGGTGCTGGAATTATATATGTGAAATAGTCTTGGGAATTTTATTATCCATCCTAAATGCTCTATTTAAATTATAGATTGTTTAGTTTGTTGTAAAGTGGCGCCGGATTTAACAGCTCAATCTATTAAAATTGAATTATCTCACTGAACGAAAACATGCAATATGTTTCCAGGCAAATATTCAGTGGTTGAGTATTAAAGAACAGTCATTTTAAACGTGTGGTTGTAGTCAATAATATGGTAACCAAATTATATTTATTCATTGCTAGAGGATGATGTAAACATAGTGAGGTTAGTGAGCAGCCTCTAACATTAACCGCTCCTTGTACTGTTCTGTTGTACAACGGAAGGAACTGCAGTTGCTGGTTTACTTAAGCGATAGACATCAAAAACTGGAGTAACTCAGAGGGTCAGACGGCATCTCTGGTGAGAAGGAATGGGTGACGTTTCGAATCGCGACTTTCCCGGTTGCTACCTGGACCTATCTGATCTCCCGGTTGCTAAACATTTCCCATTCCCACACTGACCTTTCTGTCCGATGTCTCCTCCAGTCAGAGTGAGGCTATACACAAATTGGAGGAACAGCATTTCATATTTCACTTGGGCAGCTTACAGCACAGTGGTATGAATATTGATTTATCTGACTTCAAGTAACCCAGGCATTCCCTCTCTGTCTATCCCTCCTCCACCCAAGTCGCACCAGCTGCTCATTTTCACCCAACGAACAGCGAACAGAGGTCTGATTCCTTTATCATCGTAACTCTTTTGCATTCATTCTTCTTTATCTCTCTACAATACATCATCATCTATATCTTTTGTTTCCCTTGCCAGTCTGTCGAAGATTCTCTACCCGAAACATCATCCATTCCTTCTCTCCAGAGACCCCGCCTGACCCGCTGAGTTACTCCAGCTTTTTGTGTCTATCGTTGCCCTTCTTCAGACTGTTCCATTGTATTGTCCGAAAATGAACGATGTGACAGTGCCGGCAACTTCATGAATTAAATGGAGACACGCGGAATTAAATGGACTGGGGCGGTGGGGTTTTATCGAAAAGTAACTACATGAAATAGCTGCTGTTTAAATCACCTTTGTTGTTTACTATCTTGAATGATTGAATTTTTTGTAATATTATTGTTCATCTCCTTCCACTCACAGCCCAGGCAGTGTGGCCTTGCCATCCTATGCTACCAGTACCCGTCCAATTAACACGACTACAAACACACCAGAAAGTCCGGTTACTACATCTGCTACTAGTCCCATCAAGACATCTGCAATCCGATCAGGAAGTCAAGGCATGACATCTCCACCGAGACGAGAAAGTCCATTCATGACACCAACCAGATCAGGAAATCGAGCCATGACATCTGCACCACCAGGTTGTCCCGTTTTGTCATCATCAGCTACTAGACCAGCCACTCCAGTGTTGACCAGTGGTAGTCCATGTGGAAATGAAGTTTTCCCAGCTGATAATTCTTTGTCCTCATCATACAGGAATGATGAAGCACCTTGTTCCATACATGTAGGGACTTCTTTGACATCTCCCTCTGCAGGAGCTCCACTGACAATTTCATTGCTAAAGAAACCTAACCATCCTAGAGACCTTTCTTCTTTGCCAATACAGAATTTGAAATGTAGATCTCTCAAGTTTCAGGCAAATTGGTTTAAAGAGTTTCCATGGCTCCATGTTGAACCAAATGTGGATGGTGTATTATGTCATACCTGTGCAGTAGCAGCAGAACAAGACTTGATGATGAAAATGTCAAAATTCAAGGAGAATGGCCACAAAATTGCCAGTGCAAACTTGCTTTACCGCAATAAGGCATGTGACGTTAATGCCCAGCTGAGCAAACAATGATGCCAAGGACAGGTACTGGCCCAGAGATCCCTAATGCAGATAATTGAAACGCTGCAGTATCTGACCCAGCAAGGTCTGCCGTTACATGGGAAAGATGACTGATGGCAACTTTACAACACTGCTTCAACTCCTCTCATCTCATGACAGGGACCTTACGACATGGCTGCTGAAGAAAATAAACTATACTTCCGCCAAAATGAGATTCTCCAACTTCTAAGTCATCATATACTCAGAAGCATTTGTAAAGACATTCAATCAACAACATTCTTCGGTATTATTGTTGATGGGACTCAGGACTGCACAGGCACTGAACAAGAGTCAATCTGTGTTCGGTTTGTGAACAAAGTATTTGACATTAAGGAAGAGTTTGTGGGACTAGTATCAGGTGAACTCCACTACTGGATCAGCCCTTGTGAGGATGATTGCCGACACGCTTACAAGGTTGCAGCTGCCAATCAATAACTTACAGGCCCAGGCATATGACGGGGCAGGAAACATGTCCAGGAAATTTTCTGGGTGTCAGGCGGAAATGAAGAAAATGCAGCCATTAGCCTGCTACACCCACTGTGGTGCTCATATCTCCCATCTCATCGCTAGCAAGGCAATACAAAGTTCATCATTTGTGAGAAACGCACTGGATCACTTGCATGAACTAGGAAAGCTTTACAAAAGTTCTGGCAAGTTTAAGCACTTGTATTTGAACTTGCATGCAGAAGATAGTGAAATCAGATCACCAAAGCAGTTGAAGCCCATTTGTCCAACACGGTGGCTCACGAGATCAGCTGCTATTAAGTCACTCCTAGAGAATTACACGGATTTTTTAGAGGCACTCAAAGAAGCCTCAACGGAATTTGGGACAAATGTCTCTTCGCGTGCGAATGGAATCAGCAAATGTCTGTCTTCAAGCAAGTGTGTCCTTGGACTAATTTTTGCACTACCTGTAATACAATGCCTGGAGAAATTCAATCGTGCCTGCAGAGGCCAAGTGTGAGCATTCCAGGAATGATGGCAGCAGCTGATGTTGTGAAAAAGGAATTGCAACACCTTCGGTCAGATGAAGTCGTCAAGAACATGCTTGCATCTGCTGAGCTAAAAGTGGAGGATTTCAGTCTCGTTCCTTTTGTCGAACGCCATCGGAAAACGTGTACAAAGTACAGTAGTGGAACACAAGAGTATGTTGCCCAGTTTAGTGAAGAACTGTGGCGAGTTGAATTTTACAAAGTCATAGACTCTGCTGTGCAATTTAAATGAATGCTTCACATCCACAGACCTGATGGAGCAAAATAAACTCACCTCAATGCTTCTAAAGGATGTCTTTCACCAGGATTTGGTAGACAGGTATCCTGAACACTTCTTCATGAACTTGACTTTTTCAGGAAACTATTCCCACGGTCAACTGTTGAGGAGTACAGACAGCTTTTCAAAGGGATGCTTCCAGAAATGGGACATGTGTTCCCTCAAGTTGTGACATTGTTAAGACTTGTTCTGACATCTCCAGCTAATTCATGCGAGGCAGAACATGGCTTCACAACACCATGTATCAGAAGAGGCCGAACCATCTCATGATCTGCAATGTCCACAAGGACCGGCTATCAAAAGTGGATTCTCGCATCATGGCTGAGGAATTTGTGAACAATAAATCAGATTCCAGACGGAATGTATTTGGAAGTTTTCACTTGGCTAAATGAATATAACTAGGTGTTAATAATACTAATAAAGTCTTATAACTAAGTGTTAATAATACTAATAAAGTGTTGCTAAATACCAATTCTTGTGAATCAAACTTGCATTGCAACCCTTTTTACAAATTTCTAACATTTTATGAGGGCAATGAAACCCTAGAATTTGAATTCGTATGAACTACATTTCTAAGTTCTTTATTAGAGAAATGCATACATTTTATTTTTTTACTTGGGTCTCATTTGTGTTCATGAATGTTGTAATCAGATATTGGCGTTACATGTGGTAATTGACAAAAATTGAATACAATTGAATTCAGATTGTGTCTTGAAGTTATGAATATATGATTTCCATCATTAATCATTTCCAAATAAAGGGAGGGAATCTCCACCTGTAGATTGAATTGAATTGAATTGAATTGAATTGAATTTCCTTTATTGTTATTCAAACAAGTTTGAACAAAATTTCGTGCATGACAGTTACATAGAAACATAGAAAATAGGTGCAGGAGGAGGCCATTCGGCCCTTCAAGCCAAAGGCAACAAAACACACAATTACAGAGACTAAATGCTTTCTGCAGATTATAAAGCAATTTTATTAACTAATTGACACCCTCTATTTTTACAGCTGGCAATTGGGGAAAAAATACATGTTTAATACATTCAAGAATACAAAGTTTTAGGTTACATATAATGTAGATCATTTATATATTGCTTGGTTTTAATAGCTCAGTTTCCATACAACAGCTACCACAGATTTAAAAAACACGACATCATGCTAGACAGTGGACAACATAATATAGGACAGGACAAGCTGCTTGAAAGTGTCCTGTCCTCTATTATGTTGTCCAGCATGAAGTCCAGTGTTTTTTTTAAATCTGTGGTACAGATCTGCACTAATTGATGCATTCTAATGGTAATGGCCCCGTAGTAGAGGCATCCACGTGGCGGGGCTGGAAACTGGAAGTATCCCGAGCTAATTACTGTTCACAGGGTGCACGGCTGAAGTTTCCGATTCCTCGCTGGTGTGTGTGAGTGTTCGCATGCGGCGCACAGCCGGCAAGAAATTATGTCCCCCCCTGTCCCCTCCATGTTTTGACAGTGGTTTCTGTCTCTGATATATATATATAGATATACTAGACCAAGTACAGGCCCGTTGGGTCTGTTCCCCCAACGTGCGGTTGTGGGTGGGGGTGGGGGGGGGAGGGGAGGCGGCGTGCAGCGTCACACACACACTAACTATCCCCCCCCCCCCCCCCGCACTAACGCTAATTACCCCCCTTGATATTATATTAATATTATTAATTTGCTCCTTTTACCCCATAACCACCCTATCTACTGATGCATAGCCCCCAACTTGCAGTCACATCTAGAGAGGAAGGGGGGGGGGGGGGTTAGAGAGTGAGGGCAGCGAGAGAAGGGGCAGAGACAGAGAGAGACCAGGAGAGATGGAGGGCAGGAGAGGGATAAAAAGAGGGGGGGGGGGAGAGAGAGAGAGATAGAGAGGGGGAGAGGAGAGGGGAGAGAGAGAGGGGAGAGAGAGAGAGAGACTAGCTATATTATATTATAATATATAATATATGCAGGGACTACTGGTCTCCAGAGGGCTAGTATGGACATTGTGGGCCAAATGGATTCTTGGGGTGGCAGCTCAGTCCCTCAAGCCTGATGTGCTGGCAGCTCACTCACGGCTGTTGGGCTCGAAGTTGACTCCCACCTATTCCTTGAAATTCCATTTCAAGCAGAGTGCAAGGCCACCAAATTCAAATCAATTTTCCTACCATTTCAAGCATGGTGCAAGGACACCAAATTCAAGTGCAGTTTCTTACCTCTTCGAGCAGGGTGCAAGGCCTCAAAATTCAAGTGCAGTTTCATAACACTTCAAGCAGGGTGCAGGGCCACCAGATTCAGGTTCAGTTTCCTACCACTTCAAGAAGGGTGCAAGGCTACCGCATTCAAGAACAGTTTCCAACCACTTCAAGCAGGGTGCAAGGCCACCATATTCAAATGCAGTTTCATACCATTTCAAGCAAGGTGAAACCACCATAAAACCACACAAAACACCACACACAGTTCAATAGACATTCAGTGTGTTCAGTTGATTCACAGCTCAGACAGAATTGTGACCTCTCCCTCCCCCATCATACAGAGACTGAGCCACACCCACACTTCCAGGTTAAAAATGCAATGGTAATTGTTGTTAGTGTTTCAAAAATGTTGAGAATCTCTCTCCTGTCAATCACACTATGAAGGCCACACCTTTTCCGGTGGAAGGGGGAGGGATTACTTCAACCCAAACAACCATTAGCAGTGCATTTTTACTTCATTAGCAGTGCATTTTTACTTAATTAACAGTGTATTTTTACTTCAATCCAAACAACCATTAGAAGTGCATTTTTACTTCATTAGCCGTTAATTTTTAATTCATTACCAGTGTACTTTACTTCATTAGCAGTGCACTTTTACTTTATTAGCAGTGGATTCTTGGGGTGGCAGCTCAGTCCCTCAAGCCTGATGTGCTGGCAGCTCGCACAATTTGAGGCCCCACACCAAGTTTTCCGAGGCACTCCCTGGTGGATCTTGAGACCCTTCTCTGATGTTATATTTTCCCAGTCACAGATGCAGCTTCGTAGCTTATGTCCCGCCGGTGCTGCTGCTCTGTCAATTGCTGTGCTAGTTGTCTTATTCATAGTCGATTCCTTCCGTAGCAATATAAGGGTGGATTCAAAACGTTGATTACCGATGGATCCTGCTGGCATGAGGAGCTAGCTCATGCCAGTCCCGGTGGGGTCTATTCCCTCTGGTCAGCAGTCTCTCCAGGCCATCACTAGGTCTTTCCCTGGTTGCCAGCTGCCCTTCCACAGCGGTCACTGGTTTGATCCAGATGTTCAGGTTGATTAGTAGGACTAGATGTTACAATCCCTAAGGTTTTTCACTGCCATTTTGGGGTCGTGGGGGGGGGGGGGGGGGTGAATTACCCCGATGAGCGGGTTGGGGGGGGGGAGGGGGGGTGAAACACACTGGTGTGTGGGTCGGGGAGGGGGGTGGGTGAATCACCTTGGTAGGGGGGTCGGGTGCCAGTGCCGGTGCAGCGAGGTCAGTGACTCTGGGTGGGTGCAGGGACCAGACTGTCACTAACTCTGCTGCAGCTGAAGGGGTTGTTGCCGGGTTTATGGCCCTGTGTGTCCGCTCCATCCGGCCCCGTGTGTGTGTACGCTGCTGACCCACAGCCCGTGACTGTGCAGTGGGAGCTAGCTTGGGGGAGTAAGGAGAGTGGGAGGTAGCCAGCTTGGGGAAGTAAGGGGAATGGGAGGTAGGCAGCTTGGCGGAGTTAGGTACAGGTGGAACTGACAGCCCCGCGACGCCATTGCTGCCCCGTGTAACAGCACCAACACTCACCGCCTTCCTGACCGAATTCGGGATTAGACCACCGAGGATGCCGGTGTCGTCGACCTCCCCGCGTGGCCTCACCCGTGGTCGTTGCCGCCGACCTTAACCGACTCACCGACACTGCCGACCCTCGCTGCCTCGCCAGAGCCGCCGACCCTCACTGCCTTCCCGATCATCCGCTGACCGACACTTTCGACACTTCGCCCACCTGCCATTCCACTCCCCACGGGCCTCGACCAGGCCTGGAGTCTCCATGCTGCAGACTCTCACACCACATGGTCTGAGTGCGCTGGGACCTAATGCTCCCCCTCCTACCACAGGGAACCTCAATAGACAATAGGTGCAGGAGTAGGCCATGGCTGATCATCCATAATCAGTGTTAAGGTTCATTTTCTTAAAACAGACAACTTACAATAAGTTGGGTAAAACCAATTCAAGCTTCAATGATCATTTAGCTAGAGAGTGCTAGGGGATACAAAGTCAAGCATACAGCAGATACTTAACTCCATACAGGCCATCACTCTAATGAATGAAGACAAACTGCATAACCATATAACCATATAACAATTACAACACGGAAACAGGCCATCTCGGCCCTACAAGTCCATGCCGAACAATTTTTTTTCCCCTTAGTCCCACCTGCCTGCACTCATACCATAACCCTCCATTCCCTTCTCATCCATATGCCTATCCAATTTATTTTTAAATGACACCAATGAACCTGCCTCCACCACTTCCACTGGGAGCTCATTCCACACCGCTACCACTCTCTGCGTAAAGAAGTTCCCCCTCATATTACCCCTAAACTTCTGTCCCTTAATTCTGAAGTCATGTCCGCTTGTTTGAATCTTCCCTATTCTCAAAGGGAAAAGCTTGTCCACATCAACTCTGTCTATCCCTCTCATCATTTTAAAGACCTCTATCGGGTCCCCCCTTAACCTTCTGCGCTCCAGAGAATAAAGACCTAACTTATTCAACCTATCTCTGTAACTTAGTTAAAACTGTTTTAGTCTATCTCTGTAACTTAGTTAAAACATATTTTAAACTGTTTTGGAAACATAGTCACATGTTCATACAGAATGGCAGCAATGACGTCTAACATATCAATCACAGCTCTACCCATTCAAAGCATGCTTGTCACTAATACAATACTTCTCATGCTATAGTTATATAGATCACAAACTTTAGTTATGAAATCCCAAATAACGAAGTTAGTCAAAGGTCTATCATCTGCAGTACCTTCTTAAACAATGTAAGGATCATTATCAGTTGCCCACAGAAGTTTCTGTTAGTAGAGAATACAGATTTCTCAGGAAGCTCATGCTCCCCCAAGGCTTGTGCTTACAGAAGCCAGAACATTCTCAGCAAGTACACCCCCCTCTCACCATTGTCAGTATCTTTTGCTTGGGCACAATGGGAAGCAGCTTGGATGCGGTTTGAATGCTGGCCTCCAATTTCCTGATTACCCAGTCCTTCTAAAGAACCCAATTTCAAAGCTTTCATTTACTCAGAACCCAAACCCAAATTTTGGTTCTTGGAATTTAACTGACATGGAGGGTACCCACCTGCCCCACACTATAAGAGCGCACACGACGCCCATCCCCAACCCCTCTCTCCTCCCCTCCACCTCCCACCCCCTTCCCTCTCTACCCAACCCCTTCCCTCTCTCCCTCCGCCCCCTTCCCCCTACCCCGTCCCTCTTCCACCACTCCCCCTACCCATCCATCCCCACTCTTCCACTTATCTCCCACTTACCCCACCCCTCTCCATCTCCCTCCCCACCCCTCACTCTCTCCCTCCCTCCCCTCTCACCCCACCCCTTCCCCTGCCCCTCTGTCCCTCTTCACCACTCCCCTACCCCTCTACCCCTCCCTCCCTACCCCACTCTTCCAGTTCTCGCCCCCTTCCCCCTCCCACTCTCCCTCCCCACTCTCTCCCCTCACAGCTCTCCCCCTCCCTCCACACCCTCTCCCCCTCCCTCCCCTATCCCATCCCTCCCCCTTTACTTAATAAAATACATAAAGTATTACATTATTAACTAGGATATTATCATTCCCTCTATCTATATTATTACTATAAATCATTAAATCTATATTACTAAATCTCTGTTCATGACTGTTTTTGGCCGACTGTGCTGCGATTTCCGAGAGAACGCCGCCACCTATGGCCGTCATTTTTGGCCACCTCGCTCAGAACCCCCCTCCGCCGCATGTGTGCCGAGGATTTTTCCCGTCGATGAGAATGACAGAGATATTAATGTTTTTAACAAATTCCCCATTCTCTCTGCTGCACCCGCTGGCAGCAGGGGGAGGGAGGGATTATAAAACACAGAAGTGTCCCTACCTCAGTCATTATTTGCCAGACCCACGAAGCGAAAGGGTCACGGCTCTCTGAGCTGCAGCTCTACTCCACGGTGAGTCCCCTCCATGTGCTTTTTCAGCCAATTGATATGTATTTTGTTTGCCATGGTCTGGAGTTACTTGGCATTTTAGTATTTGTTGTAAAGAGTTTGCAAATTTGTCTGTATTTTTTTGAAATGAATGTTTATAGAAATGAAATGCATTTGTTGTTAAGAGTTTGCAAATTTGTTTCTCTTGGGTTTTAAAATGGTTGCAACCGTTTTCAGATGGATAAAGCATGAATAAACGTTTTTATTTGATCAGAACTGTGTTTAAGTTTAAAATTGGCGCTCATTTTGTGCTTTTGGCTGGGTTGCAAGATGGTGTCGATTACGTCATTTCGGTCATCTGGAATATGGTGTCGGTGATGTCATTTCCGGTTATCGGCAAGATGGCGTAAATTACGTCATTTCCGGTCGGAGGCAAGATGGCGATGCCAGCAGAAGACGCTGTTGAATAATTGTGCAGTGCAGGCGCTGCTGAATAATTCCACAGAGCTGGCTGCTATCTCTATAGTAAGTGCGTGTTTGTTGGGCGTTATTTAAAAGCAGCATTTTGTTTCAGCAACAGCAGCCTCTACAGCAGGCTTTAAACGTTTGAATCGTTCGTTTTATACACTGTCTGTTTACCATGTTCTGAAGTTACTTGGCATCTTAGTATTGGCTGTGAGTATGTCTGTGTTTTCTTCAGTAAATATTTGGTTGTAAAGAGTTAGTAAATTTGTTTCTGTTGGCTGTTTAAAATAAATGTTTACAGAAAATAAAATATTTGTTGTAAAGAGTTTCTACAGCGTCTACAGCAGGCTTTAAAGATTTGTTTTACACACTGTATATTCAACACGTTCTGAAGTTACTTGGCATTTTAGTTGTGTGTCTGTGGGTGTGTGTGTGTTTGTTAGATGTTATTTAAAAGTAGCATTTTGGTACGGAAGCAGCCTCCAGAGCAGGATTAAAGATTCGTTTTACACACTGTATATTCAATATGTTCTTGTGGCGACTCCTAACAGACAAAGCAGATCAATTCGTAATGATTTGGTCTCCATTTATCGACTTCTTGGTGCAACATAACTATAGAAATTAACTATTTCAGGATTGGGTGAAGGATGGTCAAGAAGAATAAATAGCTATTTCTCCTTCTGTCCCCTGTTTTCTATCGCCTTTTTTTTCTCTCTATTTTATCTCTTTTCTTCTTTCCTTCACCTCACTGTTCGATATCACGCACTTCTCTATTTTTCTACTATTCTCTTTCTTTTCTTCCATTTACTGCTAAAAAAATAAAGTTGTAAATAAAATGTAACATGTCAATATATATTAGGTATCTACAAGATACCACATTATTGTACTTCTAATAAAATACAAATTAAAAAAAACACGTTCTGAAGTTACTTGGCATTTTAGTATTGTGTGCGTGTGAATGTGTATATGCATGTGAATGTGTGTGTGTGTGTATGTGTGAATGTGTGTGTGTATATATGTGTGTGTGTGAATATATGTGAGTGTGGCTGTGTGAATGTGTGTGTGTGTGTGTGTGTGTGTGTGTGTGTGTGTGTGTGTGTGAATGTATATGTATATGTGTGTGTGTGTGAATGAATATGTGTGTGAATGTGTGTGTGAATGTGTGTATGTGTGTGAATGAATATGTGTGTGAATGTGTGTGTGAATATGTGTGTGTGTGAATGAATATATGTGTGAATATGTGTGTGTGTGTGTGTGTGATACCGAATGTGTGTGTCAATGAGTTTGTGTGTCTGCATGTTGAGAATGCGTGTGTTAATGACTCTGTGTGTGTGTGTGTGTGAGAATGTGTATGCGAATGAGTCTGTGTATGTGTGTGTATAAATGAGTGTGTGTGAATGAGTCTGTGTGTGTATATGGTGCATGAATGAGTCTGTGTGTATGAATGAGTGTGTGTGAATGCGAATGAGTGTGTGTATGTGTGGTGACTGAGTGTGTGTGTATATATGTGTGTGAAGGTCTGTGTGTGTGCATGAATGAGTTGGTGTGTGTATGAATGAGTGTGTGTGTGTGACTGAGTGTGTGTGAATATGTGTGTGTGAGTGAGTCTGTGTGTGTGTGTCAGAATGTGTGTGCAAATGAGTGTATGCGTGTGTGTGTGAATGAGTCTGCGTGAATGAGTCTGTATGTGTGTGTGTGAATGAGTGTGTGTGTGAATGATTCTGTGTGAGTCTGTTTGTGTGTGTGTGAGTCTCTGTGAGGTGTAGGGTGTGTGATGAATGTGTGTGAATGTGTGTGTGAGTGGCTGTATGTGAATATGTGTGTACGTGTGTGTATATATGTGTGTGAATATATATGAGTGTGTGAATATGTGTGTGTGTGACTGAATATGTGCATGTGTGAAAATGTGTGTGTGTGTGAATAAGCCTGTGTGTGTATGTAAATGAGTGTGTGTGTGAATTAGTCTGTGTGTGAGTGAATGAGTCTGTGTGTGTGAGTGAGAATGTGTGTGCGAATGAGTCTGTGTGTGAGTGTGCAAATGAGTCTGTATGTGAGTGTGAATGAGTGTGTGTGTGAATGAGTGTGTGTGTGTATATGAGTGTGTGTGTATATGAGTGTGTGTATGAGTCTGTGTGTGTGAATGCGTCCCTGTGTGTGTGTGAATGAGTCTTGTGTGTGAATGAGTGCGTGTGCATATATATGAGTATGTGTGTGTGTGAATGAGTCTGTGTGTGTGTGATGAGTCTGTGTGTGTGTGAATGAGTGTGTTTGTGTGTGTGTGTGTGTGAGATGGAGGGTGTGTGTGATCAACAAATAGTACAAATAATATAGTGTTTCGTAGTTCAGAGCTTATTTGTTATGTTTAATAGCCTGATGGCTGTCAGGAAGAAGCTGTTTCCTCAATGTAGCTGTTACAGTTTTCAGTTTTTAAAAGTCGGTCGTCTCCAGAAGTTGGGCATCAGTCAGTCCACAAGCCGTGAGAATCAATCACAGTCCAAAGGCCATGAGTTAATCCCAAGGCAGTGAGTGAGTCCAAAGGTCATCAGTAAGTCACTCACCACCAACCTCCCCCCCCACCCCCCCCTCCACTGACATCACCCACCTCAAGATGCTGCCCTCCGCCTGGCTATAGAATGCACGACCTACTGAAGCCGTCCATACCCCTGCATGAGGACCCCCCCCCCCCTTCTCATCAGCTCACGAGAACCCCGGCCTGAAGCTGTGTGTGTGAATATGTATGTGTGAATATATGTGTGAATGTGTGTGTGTGTGTATGTATGTGTGTGAATATGTGTGAATGTGTGTGTGTGTGTATGTGTGTGTGTGAGTATGTGTGAATGTGTGTGTGTGTGACCGAATGTGTGTGTGTGTGCGCATGTGTGAGAATGTGTGTGTTAATGAGTCTGTGTGTGTGAGAATGTGTGCGAATAAGTTTGTGTATGTGTGTGTGTAAATGAGTATGTGTGTGTGTGAATGAGTTTGTGTATATGTGTGTGCGTATGAGTCTGTTTGTGTGTGTGGTGTAAATGAGTGTGTGTATGAATGAGTGTGTGTGTATGAGTGTGTGTGTGTGTGTCAGAATGTGGTGTGCGA
>JAWMAR010000515.1:501460-526671 GCA_036785375.1 Leucoraja ocellata | reverse complement strand
GAATAAAGGAGTAGACTATTTTATAAATGGGAAGAGAATCCAGATATTCAGAGATGCAAAGGTACTTGGGAATGCTGGTGCAGGATTCCCAACACGTTAATCTGCAAGTCTAATCGGTAGTAAAGAAAGCAAACTCAATGTTAACATTTATTTCAAGAGGACCTGTCTATAAAACAGGGATGTAATGTTGAGGCTCTATAAGGCGCAGGTAAGGCCACATTCAGAATATTGTGAGCAATTTTATGCATCATATTTGAGGATGTGCTGACTCTGGAGAGGGTCCAGAGGAGTTTTACAAAAATGTCACCAGGAATGAGTAGTTTAACCTATGATGAGCGTCAGTTGGCACTGGGCACTTGATGGAGTTTAGAAGAATGAGCAGCGACCTCATTGAAACATACGGAATAGGGAAAGGCTTGGATAGAGTGGATGTGGAGATGATTTTTCCACTAGAGTCTACGACTACAGACCTTGGCCTCCGAATTAAAGGACGTTCTTTTGGGAAAAAATTCTTCAGTGAATCTGGGGAATTCTTTGGAGGCCAGGTCAGTGGATATTGTTAAAGCAGAGACAGATGGATTCTTGATTAGTACATGTGTCAGAGGTTATGGGGAGAAGACAAGAGAATGGGGTTAGGATGGAGAGATACATTAACCATGATTGAATGGTGGAATAGACTTGATGGGTCGAATGGCCTAATTCCATTCCAATTCCTTATGACCTCATGACCTTATGACAGGTTGTTCAAAAAGGAATACGAGTCTTATATTCTCACAGTGTAGGAAGGAACTGCAGATGCTGGTTTAAACTGAAGATAGACACAAAATGCTGGAGTAATTCAATGGGTCAGGCACCATCTCTGGATGGATGGAGTGAGTGATGGAGAGACGGAGAAAAGGGATCGCACAACCTGTGACCCGTGTTCAAGAGACAAGAAAGAGAATGACAGTGCAGATCAGTAGGTGACTCAGGAGCTGGTGCAGGGGGTGGGGGCTTCAAACATAGAGTGATACAGCATGGAAACAGGCCCTCTGGCCCAACATGTCCATGCCCACGCCCCATACACACGTACTACCAACCTGTGTACGCCCCATACACACGTACTACCAACCTGTGTACGCCCCATACACACGTACTACCAGCCTGTGTATGGCCCATATCCCTGTAAACCTGTCCTATCCATGTATCTGTACACATGAATGTTCAATGTTATCATAGACTTTGTTTTTGGAACTGATGTGTTACAATGCTGGGAGATATATTCTGCACTTTGCTCCATCTGTTGTGCTTGAGTTTGACTTGATTGTGTTTATGTTCAGTATATCCTTACAGAATATATAGCATGTAAAACAAAGCTTGACACTGTACCTCGGTACATGGGCAGAGCATTAAATAGGAAAGGTGCATTCATTCTGATGGGATTCTGTAGGTTTCCCAAAAACCAGCTGAGGAACAGCAGAGGAACTGTGACAAGGCTCAGGTGATACTTTGCTATGTCATGAGCTCAGTAAATGATAGAGTGGTTGAGAGTGTTGC
The DNA here is from genome assembly GCA_036785375.1 of Leucoraja ocellata. Classification (NCBI taxonomy): domain Eukaryota; kingdom Metazoa; phylum Chordata; class Chondrichthyes; order Rajiformes; family Rajidae; genus Leucoraja; species Leucoraja ocellata. The sequence continues at coordinate 525,135 of JAWMAR010000515.1, read as the reverse complement.
ACAATAGAGCACAGTTGTACGACAGGAAGGTGACATCAGATATACATGTACTGAGATGGACAATGGTTGATTAGGGATACTCAGCACAGATGTGTACGTGGGAGATCATGTCTCATGAACCTGATTGAGCTTCTTGAAGATGTGACCAAAAACGTTGATGATGACAGAGCTGTCGACGTTGTATATGTGGATTGGAACAAAGGTATTTTACAAGCATCCACATGCTAGGCTGCTCTGGAAGGTAAGATTGCAAGGGATCCAAGGAGAGATAGCTGAATGGATAGAAACTTGGCTTCATGGAAGGAAGCAGAGGGTGATGGTGGAAGGTTGTTTTTCAGATGGGAGGCCTGTGACTAGTGGTGAGAACTTACAAGGCATGAGTAGCAAATTTGCTGCTGACAATTATTGATTAGGAGGACTGATTAGGATTGATTACAATCCCTAAGATTTTTCACTACAATTGACATTTGATATTCTTGGGGGTGACCACTAGGTGATTTTGCTACCAACCAGACACATCTTCAGTTGTGTACCTCAACATCACTGGGTGTTTCGGCATTTTATCACAAGACATCCTCAGTCGAGGCAGGCCCACCGCAGGGTGATCAGCCCTGGGTGTGTGTCTTATGGTTAGTCTCTAGATGGTCACGTGGCAGCCCAGGCAGCATCTTTTCTCTTCAGCCACAGCCAGAGACTGCTCCATTCGGCTTTTTTCCTTCCATCTTCCTCTCTACCACTGGCTGTGTCTGGTTGGGCTCTGGACTTGTGTCTGTTGATGGGACAGTACTTGGTTGAGCTTGGCCTGGGGTGCTGATACCCTGTGGACTGTGGTAGTTACCTACCACTGGGCTTCACTCCACTGATTTGGCCTTCCTCTTAGAAGGTCATGGTCAATGTGAGGCCCCACACCAAGCTCTTCCAGGCACTTTTCCCAGCCCTGGTGGATCTTGAGACACTTCTCTGATGTTATATTTTCCCAGTCACAGATGCAGCTTCACAGCTTATGTCCTGCCGGTGCTGCTGCTGCTATTATTCATAATCGATTCGTTCAGTAGCAATATCAGGGTGGATCCAAAACGCTGATTAGCGATGGACCTTGCTGGCATGATGAGCTAGCCCATGCCAGCCCCAGTGGGGCCTATCTCCTCCAGTCAGCAGTGGGTGGTATTGTAGATACTGAAAATGTTTGTGAGGAATTGCAGCAGGATCTTGATCAGTTGGGCAGGTGGGCTGAGGAATGGCTGTTGGAGTTTTATACAGAGAAATGTGAGGTGTTGCATTTTATGAAGTTGAATAAGGGCAGCACCTACACAGTGAATGTTTGGGCTCTTGGAAGTGCTGTGGAGCAGAGGGATCTATGAGTGCAGTTACATAGTTCCTTACAAGTGGCATGATGGGCAGATTCGGTGATTAAAAAGGCATTTGGCACATTAGCTTGCATCAGAGTATTATGTAGAAGTTGGGAGGTCATGTTACAGATGTATAAGACGTTGACGAGAACACAGTTAGAGTATTGTGTTCAGTGTTGGTCACCGTGTTATAGGAAATATGTTGTCAAGCTGCAAATGGTGCAGATAAGTTTTACAAGGCTGTTGCAAGGACCCGAGGGCCTGAGCTATAGAGGGAGATTGGGCAGGCTAGGACATTATCCCTTGTAGCGCAGGAGGGTGAGGAGTGATCTTATAGTGATGTAGAACATCATGAGAGGAATAGATCGGGTAAATACAGTCTATTGCCCAGAGTAGTGGAATCAAGAACCAGGGACATAGTTATCAGGTGAGGGGGGAAATATTTAACAGGAACATGAGGAGTGTAACTATGTACACAAAGGGCGTTGTATATGGAGCGAACTGCCAGAGGAGGTAGTTGAGGCAGGTACTATCATAGTACATGAGATATATCTGTGCAGGTACTTGGATAGGATAGGAGTAGAGGGAAAAGGGCCAGATGACAGAATAGATGGAGCATGTTGTTTGTAGTGGGCAAGTTGGGTCGTAGGGTCAGTTTCCATGTTGTATGATTCCATGCTCATTGACCATTAAACATCTGCTTATCAAGCACACCCCCTTCACCTGTATCCACCCACCGCTCACCAAGGTTTGTCCTGACCCGCTCTCCACCTTTCTCACCCCCCCCCCCCCCCCCAACACAATCAGTTTGAAGAAGGGTCCCAACTAAAACACCACATATCCATGTTCTGCAGAGCTGCTGCCTGACGGGCTGAGATACTCCAGCACTCTGTGCCCTTATTTTGAACCAGCATCTGTAGTTCTTGTATCTCCTGGTCACTGTTAAAGTTTTCAGGGAAGTCGCTCGATATGTTTGCATCAGACAGAATCCCGGTGCTCATTTTCATAATACATTGTTCATAAATATAATTCCAATAAAGATAGATATCTCTATTGAGGGTGAAGTTTACCATTACTACACATTGACCCGGTTCCGTCCATTCTTCGGTTGCTGTCTATGTGGAGTTTGTATGTTCTTCCTGTGACTGTGTGGGTTTTCTCCGGGTGCTCCGGATTCTCCACCAGACAGAGGGTGGTGGGTAGATGGAACCAGCTGCCATAGGAGGTAGTTAAGGCAAGTACCATGTCAACAGTTGAAGTACATTTGGACAAGGATACGAACAGGAGAGTGTGAGAGGGACATGGGCCAAACAGGTGGGACTAGTGTAGATGGGGCATCATGGTCAGAATGGACAAGTTGGGCCGAAGGGTCTATTTCCGTGCTGTGTGACTCTATGCAAGGTTCCCTACAAGTGGTGAGTCAGGTGGACAGGGTGGTGAAGAAGACACTTGCCTTCATGTGCAAGCGGGCTGAACACAAAGGTTGGGGCATCGTGATACATCTGTACAACTTGTTGTTAAGACCACACTTGGAGTACTGTGTACAACTCTGGTCACCAAGCCACAGGAAGGATGCCATTGTATTGGAAAGGCTACAAACGAGATTCACCAGTAATGTTACCTGGGCTGGCAGACTTGATATGGGGAGAGATTAGATAATCTGGGGCCTTTTCCTTTGCAGAATGGGAGGATGAGGTGGGACCTTATTGGGGTGTACAAGTTCACAAGGAGCATGATTTAAACTACCATTCACAAGTAAGGTATGTGCCGTAATATGCACCAGGCAGTGGCTCTGACATCCACCATCATGAAGTGCTTTGAGAGACTGGTGTTGGTGTATATTAACTCCAGTATCCCAGCCAGCCTTGATCCATTACAGTTTGCTCATCAACGCAGCCGGTCTCCAGCAGTGACCATCTCCCGGCCCTAAACCCATCTCTGGAATACATAGACAGCAAGGCAGCATAGAAACATAGGAAACAGGTGCAGGAGTAGAGGCCATTCGGCCCTTCCAGCCTGCACCACCATTCAAAATGATCATGGATGATCATCCACAATCAGTACCTCATTCCTACTTTCTCCCCATATCCCTTGATTCTGTTAGCCTTAAGAGCAAAACCTAACTTCCTCTTGAAAACATCCAGGGACTTTGCCTCCACTGACTTCTGTGGCAGTGAATTGCACAGATTCACAACACTGTGAAAACATTTTTCCTCATCTTAGTCCTAAATATCCTAGCCCTTATTCTTATTCCTAACCATTATTCTTAGCTCTTATTCTTAAACTGTACCTCTGGTTCCAGACACCCCCAACATCGGGAAAAGTTTCCTGCATCTAGCCTGTCCAATCCCTTAATGTTATATGTTTCTGTAAGATCCCCTCTCATCCGTCTAAATTCCAGTGAATATGTCCAGTTGATCCATTCTTTCATCATTTGTCAGTCCCGCCATCCAGGGAATTAATCTGGTGAACCTCTGCTGCACTGCCGCAATAGCAAGAATTGGTATGTTAGGAATTGTAATACGTTAGACTCCTATCTATCGGTAATAGCTCTGCCACCATAATACCATCCAAACTGATCTCCAAGCTCCTGGACCTTGGAATCAGCTCCACCCTCTACCACTGGATCTGCAACTTTCTGACCCTTCCAATCGGTGAAGATAGGTGACAGCATCTCATCCGCAATAACCATCAACACTGGTGCCCCGCATGGATGCGTTCTCCGTCCTCTAATACACTCTCTATGCACATGACACCAAGGCCAAATGTGGATCTATTTCCATCTACAAGTCTGCAAACGACAACACTGTGATGGAATGAATCACGACCAATAACGGGATGGATATGGCATAAGGTCATCAGTGATAGCAGTAGATTTAGGCCATTCGGCCCATCATGTCTACTCCACCATTCAATCGTGGCTGAGCCATCTCTCCCTTGTAAGCCTATTCTCCTGCCTTCTCCCAATGACGTCTGGCACCTGTACTAATCAAGAATCTATCCATCTCTGCCTTAGTGATATCCACTAAAATGGCCTCTAATGTAGAAACGAACCCGACAAATTCACCATCCTCTGACTAAAGATATTTCTCATTTATTTCCAAAAAGTTCACTCTCTTTCACTGTGTAGATCCCCCCATGTTGGACTTCCCAAAATGCAAAACTTCACAATTCTCTGCATTAAATTCCATCAACCATTCCCTAGCACATTTGGCCAACCGATCAAGATCCTACTTTAATTAATCACAACCATCTTCACTGTCTGCAAAACCACCCACTTTTGTATCATCTGCAAACTTGCTAAACTTGTTCTGTAAGTTCTCATCCAAATCATTGATGTAGATGACATATTCAGAATGGCAGACATTGGCGAGTGCAGTGCTGCAAGGCTCGGTGTTGGGGCCACAACTGTTTACCATATATATCAATGATTTGGAAGAGGGAATTAGGAGCAACACTAATAAGTTTGCGGATGACACACAGCTGGGTGGCAACTGTGTAGAGGATGTTAGAACTGTGAAGAGGATGTTAGGAGGTTGCAGGGTGGCCTGGACAGGTTGAGTGGGTGGGCAGGTGCGTGGCAAATGCAGTATAATATAGATAAATGTGAGATTATCCACTGGCGGCAAAAACAAGAGGACAGATTATTATCTCAACGGGGTTAGCTTAGATAAGGGGGAGGAGATGCAGCGAGACCTGGGTGTCCTTGTACACTGGTCACTGAAAGTTGTAGTGCAGGTACAGTAGGCAGTGAAGAAAGCTAATGGAATATACACAAAAATGCTGGAGAAACTCAGCGGGTGCAGCAGCATCTATGGAGCGAAGGAAATAGGCGACGTTCCGGCCGAAACCCTTCTTCAGACTGATGGGGGGTGGGGGGGGGAGAAGGAAGGAAAAAGGGAGGAGGAGGAGCCTGAGGGCGGGGGGATGGGAGGAGACAGCTCGAGGGTTAAGGAGGGGGAGGAGACAGCAAGGGCTAGCAAAAGCTAATGGAATGTTGGCCTTCATAACAAGAGGATTTCAGGATAGGAGTAAAGAGGTTCTTCTGCAGTTGTATAGGGCTCTGGTGGGACCACATCTAGGGTATTGTGTACAGTTTTGATCTCCTAATTTGAGGAAGGGTGGGGGAGACAGCCTACCTGGGGGCAGCGACAGCGGCCGGGCCTCTGGCATAAAGACTGGTCCTGTTGCTCAGAAGGGTAAGGAAAAGAAGAGGAGGGCAATTGTAATAGGAGACTCTATAGTCAGGGGGTCGGATAGGCGATTCGGTGGATGCAGACAGGAGTCCCAGATGGTAGTTTGCCTCCCTGGTGCCAGGGCCAGGGTCTGAACGGGTCCAAGAAATCCTGAAATGGGAGGGAGAGGAGCCTGAGGTTGTGGTGCATATAGGTACCAACGACATAGGTAAAAAAAGAGAAGAGGTCCTGAAAGAAGAATTTAGGGAATTAGGCAGAGAGTTAAGGAGAAGGACTGCAAAGGTAACAATCTCAGGATTACTGCCTGTGCCACGCGACAGTGAGAGTAGAAATGGAGCGAGGTGGAGGATAAATGAGTGGATGAGGGACTAGTGCAGTGGGTATGGATTCAAGTTTCTGGATCATTGGGACCTCTTTTGGGGAAGGTGCGACCTGTACAGAAAGGACGGGTTGCACTTGAACTCAAGGGGGACCAATATCCTGGCGGGGAGATTTGCAAAGGCTACTGGGGAGACTTTAAACTAGTATGGTTGGGGGGAGGGACTCAAATTGGGAAAGCTAGCAGTCAGTGTGTGAAGCAGGGGGCAGAGAATGGTAGCACTCTGACCCAAAATGTAGGGGAGAGAGAAGAAAAAGACAATAAACAGAGAATAAGAGAGGGTGGGTTTCTTAAATGTGTATATTTTAATGCTAGGAGCATTGTAAGAAAGGTGGATGAACTTAGAGCCTGGATTGACACCTGGAAGTATGATGTTGTGGCGATCAGTGAAACATGGTTGCAGGAGGGCTGTGATTGGAAACTAAATATTCCAGGATTTCGTTGCTTCAGGTGTGATAGAATTGGAGGGGCAAGAGGTGGAGGTGTTGCATTGCTAGTCAGGGAAGATATTACAGCAGTGCTTTGGCAGGATAGATTAGAGGGTTCGTCTAGGGGGGCTATTTGGGTGGAACTGAGAAATGGGAAAGGGGTAGCTACACTTATAGGGGTGTATTATAGACAAGCCAAATGGGGAGCGAGAATTGGAAGAGCAAATATGTAAGGAGATTGCAGATATTAGTAGTAAACACAAGGCAGTGATTGTGGGAGATTTCAATTCTCCACACATAGACTGGGAAACACATTCTGTAAATGGGCTGGATGGGTTGGAGTTTGTAAAATGTGTGCAGGATAGTTTTTTGCAGCAAGGAGTTAGCCTTTCTCCAATCAAAAATCTCAACCCTAGGTCCAGTTCTGTCCCTCTCCATAATTATATTGAAACTAATGGTATTGTGATCACTGGTCCCGAACTGTTCCCCAACGCATACCTCTGCCACCTGACCCGTCTCATTTCCTAACAGGAGGTCCAGCACCGCCCCTTCTCTAGTAGGTACTTCTATGTATTGCTGCAAAAAAACTATCCTGCACACATTTTACAAACTCCAAACCATCCAGCCCATTTACAGAATGTGTTTCCCAGTCTATGTGTCTCCCAATTCTCGCTCCCCATTTGGCGGTCTATAATACACCCCTATAAGTGTTGCTACACCTTTCCCACTTCCCAGTTCCACCTAAATATCCTCCCGTGACGAGCCCTCCAATCTATCCTGCCAAAGCACTGCTGTAATATCTTCCCTGTTAAGCAATGCAACACCTCCACCTCTTGCCCCTCCAATTCTATCACACCTGAAGCAACGAAATCCTGGAATATTTAGTTTCCAATCACAGCCCTCCTGCAACCATGTTTCACTGATTGCCACAAGATCATACTTCCAGGTGTCAATCCAGGCTCTAAGTTCATCCACCTTTCTTACAATGCTCCTAGCATTAAAATATACATATTTACGAAACCCGCTGCCTCTTATTCTCTGTTTATTTTCTTTTTCTTCTTTCTCCCCTACATTTTGGGTCGGAGTGCTTCCCTTCTCTGCCTCCAGCCTCACACTCTGTCTACTAGCTTTCTCTGTTTGAGTCCCTCCCCCCAACCATTCTAGTTTAAAGTCTCCCCAGTAGCCTTTGCAAATCTCCCCGCCATTTAGGTTTTATTTAGGTTTAGGACAATTCTGAGGCGGCAATATTTCTGTTCTCTGAGTGTCGTGAGTCTTTGGGTCGTTCCTCCTCAGAGGTGATGAAGGCAGAGAATGTTACTGTCCCATGGTATAGTCAGATCTATTCCAGGCAACCAGGGAGTGAATGGTTCCCGGGGTATGTCAGCGGGAGTGTGGGGTTGAGGTCGCAGTTAGTGAAGCCGCGATCATATTGAGTGGTGAAAAGCAGAGTGAAGGAGAGGCGGGTCATTTTAGTGTGAGGTGATCTGTTGAACTAATTCCTCAACCTGTGGACAAAGGTCGCCCAGTCCAGTTCACCTTCAAACCTGGCAGCAGAAGCCTTAGAGTGTCCCTGGAATTTGGCATTGCCTTGCTGAGTGAAACGGATTGAAGGAAATCAGACAAACAACATGAGGTGGAGATTTGGATCTGATGGAGTTTGAAACAATATCCCCTTTGCTGGAACATTGTCGCCCGCCCGCTCCCAATTTCCATCCCTCAGTATCTATCGCCACAATTCCCAGTCTTTGGAGTTTCTCAATCAATTCCCTGAATAAATCACGACCTGGCTCAGCAGGGGTTTCACTCGGCTGATGTCATCTGTTTGTGAATCATGTCTAAATCACTATTGCTTAAACTCTGTTGAAACGTCACTGTCCCGGTGGAAACGGAAAATGGAATAAAATCTCCAGGAATTTTCTGCCTCAGTATTTCATCCCGAGACATTACCGGTAGCTCACGGGGACACGTGGCTGGGCAGAGAACATGTGGGAAAAGCTGCTGGAATATTTCGACGTGGAGAAAATCCTGTACGTGATCATTGCTGCCGTTGGAATCCCTGGTAAGTGAGCAGAACAATTCAAGTTGTATAACTCCATCCGTGTGTTAACTCGTGTTGACCTGATTCTCATCATGTTACAAGTTCACAACTGATGATCGTTGTACAAGAATATGTGAAGAATATCAATCCTCTCAGTGAAATATTTTTGAATTAACGCTGCTGTGATTTTTCTTATTTCCAGACAGCTGAAACTAAGCCTCTTTTTCTCACTGCTGCCAGCAGGGAGCCACTAGAATGTTGTTCTTGCCTTCAGTGGCACCTTGCCCAGAGTTGTCCCAGTGCTCGGGACCGGCAGGCAGGCAGCTCTCCGGGACAGGGTGACTGGGAGAGAGGGGTTCACATTGTGAAGTTCACTGTGTCTGAGTTATTGATCAGGGTGAACACCCGCTCCTATGGACACGGTGTCTCACTGTGGAGTCTGTCTGTCACAGTCGAATTCACCCACAGCCTGTTGGTGAATGATTGGGTCCATCTCCTAGACCAGTGGTCGCGGATCTACCAGTGTGTGTGTGTGTGTGTGGTGTTACTGAACTGAACTCAATGTGGATTGAATCCATTAACGGAGCCACTCTGCTGCCAGATTCCATGTTTTCCCTGCCTTCCCTCTGGAACCCTCCCTCCTCGTCCCCATCAGATGCCGAGTTCCCAGAGCCCTGGTTAAACGCAGGGGCAGTTCACGGTTCAGTCTGTGAAAGCGGCCCCATCAGAGACTGAGCAGCAGCAGGGTTAACTGTAGAAAGGACCATCGCGCCTATTGTAACGGGTGGTGCTCGTTCTCCCCCCCATCCCGCCCTTTACCCCGCCCGCCCGTCTCCTTCTCTCTTCTCCCCTGAAGCAGGCAGGCAGGTCCAAAGATAGACCACTCCTCCGAAATCCAATGGACTGGCGTGTAGTACGTGACGGAACGTCACGGCCGCCATTTTTTAATGCGAAACGCGACTTCCGGTATGCCACCCGCTGTGATCCAAAGCAAAGATTATAGAGCTCCGCTATAATCTTTGATCCAAAGCAAAGATCCTCGAGTATCTTGTAGCGGGAACAGCCCCCTCCTTTGCGTAGTTTCCCTTGCATTGTATTGCTTTAACACACACTGCACAAAATTAAATTTAACGTATACATATTTTATATATTTATATGAATGTGTGTCTGTGTGTGAGAGGCAAGTTAGAGATAATTAAGTTTATTCTCATGGATCAGAAGCAACTTTGATTTAAATAATCACTATTAATTTATTTGTCTTGTAAGATGATATACATAAACCATAAAGGCAATTATATATATAATTATATAGTAATAATATATATATATATGCATATCTATATATCTATACACATATATATATACACATACATATATACACACATACATATATACACATACATACATACGTATACACATACATATGCACACATACATATGGATACATTTATATGCATACATAAACATATATACACACATATACATATACATGCATATATACACATAGATGTATATATACACATACATATATACTTATGCATATGATTAACATGTAGAGGAACCAACAAGAGAGCAGGCTATTTTAGACTGGGTATTGAGTAATGAGGAAGGGTTAGTTAGCAATCGTGTTGTACGTGCCCCCTTGGGCAAGAGTGACCATAATATGGTTGAGTTCTTCATTAGGTAGGCAGTGACTAGTGGGGTACCGCAAGGCTCAGTGCTGGGACCCCAGCTATTTACAATATATATTAATGATCTGGATGAGGGAATTGAAGGCAATATCTCCAAGTTTGCGGATGACACTAAGCTGGGGGGCAGTGTTAGCTGTGAGGAAGATGCTAGGAGACTGCAAGGTGACTTGGATAGGCTGGGTGAGTGGGCAAATGTTTGGCAGATGCAGTATAATGTGGATAAATGTGAGTTTATCCATTTTGGTGGCAAAAACAGGAAAGCAGACTATTATCTAAATGGCGGCCGACTAGGAAAAGGGGAGATGCAGCGAGACCTGGGTGTCATGGTACACCAGTCATTGAAAGTAGGCATGCAGGTGCAGCAGGCAGTGAAGAAAGCGAATGGTATGTTAGCTTTCATAGCAAAAGGATTTGAGTATAGGAGCAGGGAGGTTCTACTGCAGTTGTACAGGGTCTTGGTGAGACCACACCTGGAGTATTGCGTACAGTTTTGGTCTCCAAATCTGAGGAAGGACATTATTGCCATAGAGGGAGTGCAGAGAAGGTTCACCAGACTGATTCCTGGGATGTCAGGACTGTCTTATGAAGAAAGACTGGATAGACTTGGTTTATACTCTCTAGAATTTAGGAGATTGAGAGGGGATCTTATAGAAACTTACAAAATTCTTAAGGGGTTGGACAGGCTAGATGCAGGAAGATTGCTCCCGATGTTGGGGAAGTCCAGGACAAGGGGTCACAGCTTAAGGATCAGGGGGAAATCCTTTAAAACCGAGATGAGAAGAACCTTTTTCACACAGAGAGTGGTGAATCTCTGGAACTCTCTGCCGCAGAGGGTAGTCGAGGCCAGTTCATTGGCTATATTTAAGAGGGAGTTAGATGTGGCCCTTGTGGCTAAGGGGATCAGAGGGTATGGAGAGAAGGCAGGTACGGGATACTGAGTTGGATGATCAGCCATGATCATATTGAATGGCGGTGCAGGCTCAAAGGGCCGAATGGCCTACTCCTGCACCTAATTTCTATGTTTCTATATTTCTATTATTTTCCAATGATCAATAGATTTACGATCAGTTCCTGTGGATTGGAGGATAGCTAATGCTATCCCACTTTTCAAGAAAGCAGCGAGAGAGAAAACGGGGAATCACAGACCAGTTAGCCTGACTTTGGTGGTGTGAAAGATGCTGGAGTCAATTATTAAAGATGTAATAATGGGGCATTTGGATAGCAGTAAAAGGATTAGTCCAAGTCAACATGGATTTATGGTTTTACAATGCATTTAAGCCTCTCCCATTTTTATGAGATGCATTCCTGGAATATGTAGGAAGTTTATTGTAACCTAGTGCTACTTGCCTGAACAATGGATGATATATCACTTAAATGCAATTGTTTTCAGTTGTGTGGAGAGACCTGTATATTGAAAATGCTTTTGGCTTCTAATATGTCAATTTACCTTAAATGTAGAAGAGCTTATTAAAATCTTATTACAAAGACCATTAAGTATTTTCTTTCTATCCTCTTTTGGACCCAAGGCATAGCAGAGCTGCCAACTCTCACGAAGAGGTAAGGGAGGGAGAGATGGAAGGGAGGGAGAGAGGGAAGGGAGGGAGATCGCGAAGAGAGGGGGAGAGAGAGAGAGAGAGAGAGAGAGATCGAGAGAAGAGAGGGGAGCGAGAGATCGAGAGGAGGGGAGAGAGAGATCGAGAGAAGAGAGGGAGAAGGGGGAGGGAGAAGGGGAAAGGGGGGGGCAGGGAAAAGGGGGGAGGGAGAAGGGGGACAGGGAGAAGGGGGAGAGGGAGAGTGGAACGATAGCACATTATAACGCGCAGCCGTCCCATTCCGACCAAAGATTATAGAGCAGAGCTCCACTAGTATCTTTGATTGCGGCCGCCGCCACCGAACCCCCCGACCCACCATTGCACCCAAAGATGATAGAGCAGAGTTATATAATATTTGATTGCACCCTTCTTCACGGCAGGCTTGTGATCTTTGCTTGTGATGTCTCGACAATTCGAGGAATATAATGGGTAACAGCCGCCCATTCTCGGACTTGAATCTGAGCTCGAAAAATCTCCTGGTCACTGGACCTAATGTGTCCCGCGGGCCATATTGTGGAGACCAATCCCTTACAAGAACAAAACCAAAAACGTACAGAAGTGTTAAAATTGTCTTTATTATTATGGTAAGTTAAGATCTATTAAAAATAAGTCTAATAACTTCCTAATGTACCGACAAACCCAGTTTCCCAATGGCCGTTGATGGGAGAACAGAAAATAACATTTTCACGACAGAATATCGACTGAAAATAATAAAAATATTTTCTCACCTTTCTTTTTTATTGGGGAACCTAAAGAATGACAGGTCGGGTCGTTTAGATTTACGATTAGAATACTTGATAGCAGAGCAGTGAGATGAAATTTAGATAAGGACGCCATGACAGTGTGGGGGAAGCTCAATAAATGCCTCGAAAAATGGCGTCGACCATCACACACGTCATACTACGCGTTTTTCGAGGAGTGAGTGGTCTATCTTGCTCCTCTAGGATCTTTGGGCAGGTCGGGCACAGTCGGAACCGGCTCTGACATTGTTAAAACTTGCAGCAGCAGCCGCGCACCAACTCCAACACTTCTCATATTTAGCTGAAAGTCGAGCCTGTGTTCAGCCCCGGAGACCCCCCGTGTTGAGTAAATGCCCAGTGTCCGTTCCCTTGTCTTTCCGCAGTGAATTTAGTGGCGATTGTGATCCTGTCCCGGGGAAAGTTCGGCCTCTCCACCTGCACCACTCGCTACCTGGTGGCCATGGCAGCGGCCGATCTACTGGCCGTCATCACCGAGACCATTTTGTCTCGGATCCGATATCATTACTATTATTGGAGTTTCCTGTCCATCACCCCTGTGTGCCGTGTTGTCCTTGTACTGAGGGCTGCAGCTACAGACTGTTCAGTCTGGTTCACCGTCACTTTCACCTTTGATCGCTTTGTCGCCATTTGTTGCCAGAAACTGAAAACTAAATATTGCACCGAGAAAACTGCGGCTGTGGTTCTGGCAACAGCCGGCGTTCTGCTCTGTCTGAAAAACATTACCCGCTACTTCGCCCAGGAACCCTGGAGAATCATCGACAATGTCCCGTGGGGCTGTCGCACGGTGGCCAATGTTTTCACTGACCCCGGGTGGGTGGCATTTGACTGGATCGACACGGTTTCAACCCCGCTCCTCCCTTTCGCTGTAATCCTGCTGCTCAACGCTCTGACAATCCGCCACATTTTAGTGGCCAGTCGGGTCCGTAAGGGGCTGAGGGGTGAGAGCAAGGGGGAGAACCGCAGTGACCCGGAGATGGAGAGTAGGAGGAGGTCTGTGGTTTTACTCTTCACCATCTCCGGCAGCTTCATCCTCCTGTGGATGACGCTGGTTGTAAACGTGTTCTGTTATCAGATCACAGGAATTGGAAATGATCGGAATGAATCTCAATGGATCTTTAACGACGTCGGGTTTTTGCTGAGGAATCTCAGCTGCTGCACCAACACATTTATTTATGCGGCGACCCAGTCCAAGTTCAGGGAGCAGGTGAAGAGCGCGGTGAAATATCCGCTCACCTCAATGCTTCGGCTCATTAATAAATCCGCGCCCTGAGCGCATCCATCCACCCCAGAGGCGGCCGGCCGCAATCTCTCCGCTCCGGGCTCCGGCTCCTGACACCACCGCCGGACCCATGAGGGGGGGAGGGAGGGAGGAGGTGGCCAACATTGACTGGAAAGATACACTAGCAGGGATGACAGTGGAACGACAATGGCAGGTATTTCTGAGAGTAATACAGAAAGTGCAGGATCAGTTCATTCCTAGGAGGAAGAAAGATTCCAAGGGGAGAAAGGGACGACTATGGCTGACAAGGGACGTCAGGGACAGTATAAAAATTAAAGCGAAGAAGTACAACGTAGCAAAGATGAGCGGGAAGCAAGAGGATTGGGTAATGTTTAAAGAACAACAGAAGATAACCAAAAAGACAATACGGGGACAAAAGATGAGGTACGAGGGTAAGCTAGCCAAGAATATAAAGCAGGATAGTAAAAGCTTCTTTAGGTATGTGACGAGGGAAATATTAGTTAAGACCAAAGTTGGACCCTTGAAGACAGAAACAGGTGAATTTATTATGGGGACCAAGAAAATGGCAGATGAGTTGAACAGGTACTTTGGATCTGTCTTCACTAAGGAGGACACAAACAATCTTCCTGATATAGTAGTGGCCAGAGGATCTGGGGTGATGGAGGAACTGAAGGAAATCTACATCAGGCAGGAAATGGTGTTGAATAGACTGATGGCTCTCCCCCACCACCCACCCTTTCTCTCATTTCTCTCATTTCTCCTACCTCTCCCTGACTCTCTCTCTCTCACACACTCCTCCCACCTCACTCTCTCTCTCCATCTTTAAGTTAATGGGAAATAGAGTAAAGGGATGGTAAAGGACCCGAGAAATGACGGGAAAGGAAGATCACAAAGGGATAGGAGCTCATGGTCCAGTGTAATAGGGATATGATATGATATGCCATTTATTGTCACTATACATGTACAATGAAATTAAAAGCTGCTCGTACTCAGTGCATACATATAATTTAGTACAAAAAAACAAGAAACAGAAAAACAAAACAGAAGGGAGAGGGGGGGGGGGGGATAGGTGCACAATTCTGCGGCGCTATATACATATATACATATATACAGATGGAAGTCCGGGTGTTGGGTTGTGAAGTCAGTGCATGTGTGAATTTGAATTAAGAGTAGTTATAATTTTCGGAAAGCAACTATTCCTGAGTCTATTTGTCCTGGATTTGATGCACCTATAGCGCCTTCCAGAGGGCAGCAGGTCGAACAGTCCAAACGCAGGATGGGAGCTGTCTTTGATGATATTCTTTGCCCTGCTAAGGCAGCGGGAGGTGTAGATATCCATCAGGGAGGGGAGAGGGCAACCAATGATCTTCTGCGCTGTCCTAGTTACCCTCTGAAGCCTCTCCCTGTCTGCCATGGTGCAGCTGCCATACCATGCTGTAATGCAGTATGTCAGCAGGCTCTCGATGGACGAGCGGTAGAAGGTCAGCAGCAGGTTAGGGTCCAGGTTGTGCTTCCTGAGGACCCTCAGGAAGTGCAGCCGCTGCTGAGCCTTCTTGATGACCGCTGTCGTGTTGTCTGTCCAGGAGATATCAGCAGCGATATGGACGCCGAGAAACCGGAAGGTGTTGACCCTCTCCACACACTCGCCGTTGATGTGTAGGGGAGGGTCGGTGCTGTGCCTCCTGAAGTCGACAATGAGCTCTTTTGTTTTCCTGGTGTTCAGAGCCAGATTGTTTTCTGAGCACCAGATTGTCAACTTCAGGACTTCCTCTCTGTAGGCTGCCTCGTCTCCCTTTGAAATAAGTCCGACTACTGTAGTGTCGTCAGCAAATTTGACGATGCGGTTGTTGTTGTGGGCCGGACTACAGTCGTAGGTGTAGAGACAGTATAAGAGGGGGCTTAGCACACAGCCCTGTGGGGAGCCGGTACTCAACCTGCGAGTGGAGGAGAGGTGGGGGCCGAGTCTCACAGTCTGGGGCCGGTTGGTGAGGAAATCTTTTATCCAGGCACATGTGAGAGTGGGGAGGCCGAGAGTGACCAGTTTACCAATGAGAATGTCCGGAATGATTGAAAAGCTGAGCTATAATCCACAAAGAGCATCCGGATGTAGCTCTGCCCCTGCTCAAGGTGGCTCAGCACAGAGTGGAGAGCTACGGTAATGGCGTCTTCTGTGGATCTGTTTTGGCGATAAGCGAATTGGTGGGGGTTGAAGTCTGGTGGTAGATAGTCCTTGATGTGCTGGAGGACCAATCTCTCGAAGCACTTCGTGATTACCGGAGTGAGGGCCACAGGACGGTAATCATTAAGGCTGGTGATGGGAGACTTTTTCGGCACTGGGACGATTGTGGCTGATTTTAGGCAGGACGGAATAACTGCCTGGTCCAGGGAGAGGTTGAAAATTCTGGTGAAGATGGCAGTGAGCTGGTGGGCGCACGCTTTGAGCACCTTACCAGGTACTCCATCTGGGCCGATAGCCTTCTTGGGGTTCACTGCCAGGAGCACCCGTCTGACATCGTGCTCCCTGGCAGTGAGTGGGGTAGTACAGGAGCCAGGTGAGGGTGGGAACAGGGCTGTAGCAGGTGAGTGCTGCTGTTGTGATGTTTCAAAGCGGGAGAAGAAGCAATTTAGCTTTTCTGCCAGCGGCACACTCAGGTCTTCTGACTTTGTGGCCCAGCCTGTGTAGTTGGTAATGTCTTGTATGCCCCGCCATACCTCCCGTGTATTATTGCTGGACAAGTGGGACTCTATGCTCCTCTTATGGTCCGCCTTGGCTTTTTTAATACCACTTTTCAGATCGGCTCGAGCAGCCCTGTACAGAGCTCTGTCACCTGACCTGAAGGCAGCATCGCGGGCTCTGAGGAGTGTGCGGACCTGGCTGGACATCCAGGGTTTCTGGTTTGGGAAAACCCGTAAGTTTTTGTCCACAGTCACGTTTCCGATGCAGAACTTGATATAGTCCAGCACCAATTCTGTGAGAGTTTCCAGATCCTGGTGTTCGAATATGTCCCAGTTTGTCTGTGTAAAGCAGTCCTGTAGATTGGAGAGTGCATTTTCAGGCCAGGTTGTAACAGATCTTATGGTGGGCCTGGCACTGCGTCTGAGGGGGGTGTAGGCTGGAGAGAGCAGGAGGGAGAGATGATCTGACTGGCCGAGTTGGGGGAGGGGGATGGCTCTATACGCGTGCTTGATATTGGTGTAGACATGATCCAGCGTGTTCACCCCTCTAGTAGAACACTTGACATGTTGATAGAATTTCGGCAGTACAGTCTTCAAGTTGGCCTTATTAAAGTCCCCTGCGATTATGTGAACACCTTCGGGGTGGTCCCGCTGCTGTTCGTTAATGGTGTTCAGCAGGAGAGAGAGCGCCTTGTTTACATTGGCGTCAGGTGGAATATACACAGCCGTGACAATCACGACTGTTAGTTCTCTCGGTAGAAAAAAAGGCCGGCATCTTACAGACATGTACTCGAGGTCAGGGGAACAATGATTGTCTATGATTATCCCGTTGTTGCACCAATTCTAATGCACGTATATACAGAGGCCCCCTCCCCTGCTCTTACCGGAGTCCATAGTCCTGTCCCCGCGGAGCAGAAAGTGTCCTGCATCAGGTATCCCTGGGTGAAGCCAGGTTTCGGTGATAATCATAACACAGCAGTCGCGGACATATCGATTTCCAGCGAGTTGTAATTCCAGGTCATCCATTTTGTGAACCAGGGATCTGGCGTTGGAGAGATACAGGCTCGGTAGAGGTGGCTTATGCGGTTGTTTCCTTAGCCTTAGCAAAGCACCGGACCTGCGGCCTCGCTTCTGCTTCCTCTCCCTCCTCCGTCTGCGCCGCCTCCTAGACCCGACAACAATCCACGGGGAGCCCGGTGGTCTTGCTATGTCGCCCGGGATGTTATACTTGCGATGGAAGACACCCGAAACCGATGTCTGGCGCTGGTCACCGATACCACCGATATCCACGAGGTTCTGGCGGGTGTAGCGGGTGTAGCGGATGTAGCGGATGTAGCGGGTGTAGCGGATGTAGCGGATGTAGCGGGTGTAGCGGGTGTAGCGGGTGTAGCGGTTGTAGCGGGTGTAGCGGATGTAGCGGTTGTAGCGGGTGTAGCGGATGTAGCGGTTGTAGCGGATGTAGCGGGTGTAGCGGATGTAGCGGGTGTAGCGGATGTAGCGGGTGTAGCGGGTGTAGCGGATGTAGCGGGTGTAGCGGATGTAGCGGGTGTAGCGGGTTAGCGGGTGTAGCGGGTGTAGCGGGTGTAGCGGATGTAGCGGGTTAGCGGGTGTAGCGGGTGTAGCGGGTGTAGCGGATGTAGCGGATGTAGCGGGTGTAGCGGGTTAGCGGGTGTAGCGGGTGTAGCGGGTGTAGCGGATGTAGCGGGTTAGCGGGTGTAGCGGGTGTAGCGGGTGTAGCGGATGTAGCGGGTGTAGCGGGTGTAGCGGGTGTAGCGGGTGTAGCGGGTGTAGCGGGTGTAGCGGATGTAGCGGGTGTAGCGGATGTTCGCAGAACCGACAGCAAAGACGTACACGGACAACACAACGTACACAAACAACAACAAAGTGAAAGGTGAGATGCGAAAGGAATTAAAAGTATTGTATATGAATGAACGAAGTATAAGAAGTAAACTGAGCTTGAGGTTCAGTTAGGGATTGGTAGATATAACATTGTGGGGATTACAGAGACGTGGCTGCAGGATGATCGGGCCTGGGAACTCAATATTCAGGTTTATACATCCCATAGAAATACCAGGCAGGTGGGCAGAGGTGGGGGTTAGCTCTTCTGGTGATGGATGGAATTCAGTCCCTTGCGAGGGAAGACATAGGGACTGACGAGGTAGAGTCACTGTGGATTGAGTTGAGGAATTGTAAAGGCAAGAAGACACTAATTGGTGTTATCTACAGACCCCCAAATAGTAGCCCGGGTGTAGGGTGCAAGTTGCAGCAGCCGTTAAAACTGCCATGTAACAAAGGTAATGCCACTGTGGTGATGGGGGATTTCAATATGCAGGTAGACTGGGAAAATCAGGTTGGTTCTGGACCCCAAGAGAGTTTGTAGAATGCCTCCGAGATGGATTCTTTGAGCATCTTGTAATGGAACCGACCATAGAAAAGGCAATTCTGGATTTAGTGTTGTCCAATGAGCCAGATATGATAAGAAAACTCGAGTTAAGGAACCGGTTGGAGGTAGTAATCATAATATGATTAGTTGTAATCTGCAATTTGAGAAGGAGAACGTTAAATTGGAAGTATCAGTGATGCAGTTGAACAAAGGGGACGATGAAGGCATGAGAGGAGAGCTGGCCAAGGTAGACTGGAAAGGGATCCTAGCAGGAATGACGGTGGAACAGCAATGGCAGGAATTTCTGGGCATAATTCGGAAGACGCAGGATCAATTCATTCCAAAAAGGAAGAAAGATTCTAAGGGGAGTAGGAAGCAACCGTGGCTGACAAGAGAAGTTAGGGATAGAATAAAACTAAAAGAAAAGGTAATACACAGCAAAGAATAGCTGGATGCCAGTGGATTGGGAAACCTTCATAGGGCAACAGAAGGAAACAAAACGGGCAATACGGGCTGAAAAGATGAAGTACGCTGGCCAGGAATATAAAGAAGGACAGTAAAAGCTTATTTAGATATGTTAAGGGAAAAAGAGTAGCAAAGTCAAATGTGGGTGAAATTATTATGGGCAACAATGGTTGGGGCGAGGGACTCAAATAGCGAAAGGTAGTAGACAGAATGGGAGGCAGGAAGCAGAAATGGGAAGCACTCGGACACAAGAGGAGAAAGAAAAAAAAGGAAATAAACAGAGAATAAGAGACGGGGGTTTTCTTAAATGTGCATATTTTAATGCTAGGAGCATTGTAAGAAAGGTTGATGAGCTTAGAGTCTGGATAGACACCTGGAAGTATGATGTTGTGGCGATCAGTGAAACGTGGTTGCAGGAGGGCTGTGATTGGAAACTAAATATTCCAGGATTTCGCTGCTTCAGGTGTGACAGAATTGGAGGGGCAAGAGGTGGAGGTGTTGCATTGCTAGTCAGGGAAGATATTACAGCAGTGCTTTGGCAGAATAGATTGGAGGGCTCATCTAGGGAGGCTATTTGGGTGGAATTGAGAAGTGGGAAAGGTGTAGCAACTCTTATAGGGGTGTATTATAGACCGCCAAACGGGGAACGAGAATTGGAAGTGCAAATATGTAAGGAGATAGCAGATATTAGTAGAAAGCACAAGGTAGTGATTGTGGGAGATTTCAACTTTCCACACATAGACTGGGAAACACATTCTGTAAATGGGCTGGATGGGTTGGAGTTTGTAAAATGTGTGCAGGATAGTTTTTTGCAGCAATACATAGAGGTACCTACTAGAGGAGGGGCAGTGCTGGACCTCCTGTTAGGAAATGAGACTGGACAGGTGGCGGAGGTATGCGTTGGGGAGCACTTCGGGTCCAGTGATCACAATATCATTAGTTTCAAGATAATTATGGAGAGGGTCAGAACTGGACCTAGGGTTGAGATTTTTGATTGGAGAAAGGCTAACTTTGATGCGATGCGAGATGATTTAAAAGGAGTGAACTGGGACATTTTGTTTTATGGGAAAGATGTAGAAGAGAAATGGAGGACATTTAAAGGGGAAATGTTAAGAGTACAGAATCTTTATGTTCCTGTTCGGTTGAAAGGAAACAGTAAAAATTGGAAAGAGCCCTGGTTTTCAAGGGAAATTGGACATCTTGTTCGGAAAAAGAGGGAGATCTACAATAATTATAGGCAGCATGAAGTAAATGAGGTGCTTGAGGAGTATAAGGAATGTAAAAAGGATCTTAAGAAAGAAATTAGAAAAGCTAAAAGAAGATATGAGGTTGCTTAGGCAAGTAAGGTGAAAGTCAATCCAAAGGGTTTCTACAGCTATATTAATAGCAAAAGGATAACGAGGGATAAAATTGGTCCATTGGAGAGACAGAGTGGACAGCTATCTACAGAGCCAAAAGAGATGGGGGAGATATTGAACAATTTTTTTTCTTCGGTATTCACCAAGGAGAAGGATATTGAATTATGTGAGGTAAGGGAAACTAGTAGAGTAGCTATGGATACTATGAGGTTCAAAGTAAAAGAAGTACTGACACTTTTGAAAAATATAAAAGTGGATGTCTCCAGGTCCTGACAGGATATTCCCTAGGACATTGAGGGAAGTTAGTGTAGAAATAGCCGGGGCTATGACAGAAATATTTCAAATGTCATTAGAAACGGGAATAGTCCCTGAGGATTGGCGTACTGCGCATGTTGTTCCATTGTTTAAAAAGGGTTCTAAGAGTAAACCTAGCAATTATAGACCTGTTAGTTTGACTTCAGTGGTGGGCAAATTAATGGAAAAGATACTTAGAGACAATATATATAAGCATCTAGATAAACAGGGTCTGATTAGGAACAGTCAACATGGATTTGTGCCTGGAAGGTCATGTTTGACTAATCTTCTTGAATTTTTTGAAGAGGTTACTAGGGAAATTGACGAGGATAAAGCAGTGGATGTTGTCTATATGGACTTTATTAAGGCCTTTGACAAGGTTCCTCATGGAAGGTTGGTTAAGAAGGTTCAACTGTTGGGTATAAATGCAGGAATAGCAAGATGGATTCAACAGTGGCTGAATGGGAGAAGCCAGAGGGTAATGGTGGATGGCTGTTTATCGGGTTGGAGGCAGGTGACTAGTGGGGTGCCTCAGGGATCTGTGTTGGGTCCTTTGTTGTTTGTCATGTACATCAATGATCTGGATGAAGGTGTGGTAAATTGGATTAGTAAGTATGCAGATGATACCAAGATAGGGGGTGTTGTGGATAATGAAGAGGATTTCCAAAGTCTACAGAGTGATTTAGGCCATTTGGAAAAATGGGCTGAAAGATGGCAGATGGAGTTTAATGCTGATAAATGTGAGGTGCTACACCTTGGCAGGACAAATCAAAATAGGACATACATGGTAAATGGTAGGGAATTGAAGAATACAGTTGAACAGAGGGATCTGGGTATAACCGTGCATAGTTCCTTGAAGGTGGAATCTCATATAGATAGGGTGGTAAAGAAAGCTTTTGGTATGCTAGCCTTTATAAATCAGAGCATTGAGTATAGAAGCTGGGATGTAATGTTAAAATTGTACAAGGCATTGGTGAGACCAAATCTGGAGTATGGGGTACAATTTTGGTCGCCAAATTATAGGAAGGATGTCAACAAAATAGAGAGAGTACAGAGGAGATTTACTAGAATGTTGCCTGGGTTTCAACAACTAAGTTACAGAGATAGGTTGAATAAGTTAGGTCTTTATTCTCTGGAGCGCAGAAGGTTAAGGGGGGACCTGATAGAGGTCTTTAAAATGATGAGAGGGATAGACAGAGTTGATGTGGACAAGCTTTTCCCTTTGAGAATAGGGAAGATTCAAACAAGAGGACATGACTTCAGAATTAAGGGACAGAAGTTTAGGGGTAATATGAGGGGGAACTTCTTTACGCAGAGAGTGGTGGCGGTGTGGAATGAGCTCCCAGTGGAAGTGGTGGAGGCAAGTTCATTGGTATCATTTAAAAATAAATTGGATAGGCATATGGATGAGAAGGGAATGGAGGGTTATGGTACGAGTGCAGACAGGTGGGACTAAGGGAAAAAAAAAATTGTTCGGCATGGACTTGTAGGGCCGAGATGGCCTGTTTCCGTGCTGTAATTGTTATATGGTTATATGGTTAACAAGGAAATGGCAGAAGAGTTGAATAGGTACTTCGGATCTATTTCCCATTCACTAAGGAAGACACAAACAATCTCCCAGATGTACTGGAGGACAGAGGATCTAAGGTAGAGGAACTGAAATAATTTTTCATTAGACGAGAAATAGTATTGGGTCGGCTAATGGGACTGAAGGATGATAAATCCCCTGGACTTGATGGTCTGCATCCCAGAGTCCTCGGGGAGGTGGCTCTAGAAATAGTGGATGCATTGGTGATCATTTTCCAATGTTCAATAGATTCAGGATCAGTTCCTGTGGATTGGATGATAGCTAACGTTATCCCACTTTTCAAGAAAAGAGCGAAAGAGTAAATGGGGAATTACAGACCAGTTAGCCTGACCGGTGATGGGAAAGATGCTGGAGTCAATTATTGAAGTGGTAATAATGGGGCATTTGGATAGCAGTAAAAGGATTAGTCCAAGTTAGCATGGATTTGTGAAAGGGAAATCATGCTTGACTAATCTTCTGGAATTTTTTGAGGATGTGACAATTAAAATGGATGAAGGGGAGCCAGTGGATGTAGTGTATCTAGACTTTCAGAAAGCCTTTGATAAGGTCCCGCACGGGAGACTGGTCACTAAAATTAGAGCACATTACCATGTGGATAGAAAATTGGTTGGCAGTCCGGTAGCAAAGAGTAGGAGTGAACGGGTCCTTTTCAGAATGGCAGGCAGTGGCGAGTGGACTGCCGCAAGGCTCAGTGTTGGGGCCACAACTGTTTACCATATATATTAATGATTTGGAAGAGGGAATTAGGAGCAACGCTAGCAAGTTTGCTGATGACACATGGCTGGGTGGCAGTGTGAACTGTGAGGAGTGTGTTAGGAGGTTGCAGGGTGACCTGGACAGGTTGAGTGACCTGGACTCCGGCAACCTGCTGACCCACCAGCGCTCCCACACCGGCCAGTGCCTCTTCACATGCCCGCTCTGTGGCAAGGCCTTTGCCCACTCCTCCAGCCTGCTGGCACACCGCCACATGGATAGGTGCTGGTTAGGTAGACACAAAAATACTGGAAGGAATGGGTAACGTTTCGGGTCGTTTCTTCAGTCACCGATTCCTTCTCTCCAGAGATGCTGCCTGTCCTGCTGAGTTGCTCCAGACTTTATGTTCTTTTTTGTAAACCAGTATCTGCAGTTCCTTGTTTTTAAACCATTCTGGTTAGCCATCTCTGCACCGTCCCCAAAGTCTCCACACCAGTCCTGTAAAGGAGTGACCAGAACTGCATGCAATACTCCAAATGCTACC